>LQRL01063846.1:1926-13682 GCA_001703475.1 Hydroides elegans | reverse complement strand
CGTTACTGGTCGCATCTTTGCAGATGCATTGATAAACAATGAAGACGAACCTCTCATTATTTTGTCTGATGTCGAAAGAGACTCCGAAACACACAAGTTAGTTGTTAACCCAACTAAAAGTTTGGATATAGACGGACATGTCCTGTTAAGCACAGCAGAAGCGTTTGAGTTAGTAGACAATGCTTGTATTCAGATTAGAGAAACTAAACCATGTTCATTGCTACATACAAGTTCTGAAGATACTTCGGCCTGCCCCAACTGCGAGCCTTTTGCTGACATTTAGCCATATCAAATAGTTTTTAGTGTTTTAAAATGGAAAATATGAAGTGAAATGATGAGATGAATATATAAATATTTTTCTTGGCAAAATATCGATTTGATGGGTACACTTCATTTCTTTATATGCTTTATTTGCAATATATGTATGTTTGTGAAAAAAAAATAAACTAAAATAAAAAGATTTGTTGTATTTTGATATTTTTATTGACAAATCCACGCTACTAATTATATAACAATTTGAGATATAAATCAGCATTTTATTATTAAACCAAAATATAGCTATTAAATCGTCTCTTTTGATGAACAGAAGATTTTTTATCATTCAAATATATAGGTCATTATTGTTTGAATTTAGTAGTTGAATCATCCTCATTATCATCTTCGTCACTTGTTTCTTCATCCGTATCACTTTCTTCCTCATCATCGTCACTGGTTTCATCATCGCTTTTATCAAGAATTTCATAGAATAAATCATCATTTTTCTTCAATGCTAGTTTTAGGGCCTTTTCATGCATGTGCCCTTTGTTTAGAAATCGGTTTAAATCTTGCTGTATTTTCTTGTGATGTTTGCTGTCCTCAAGCTGCTTCATGATGGTTATCAAGCGTTCATACCGTAAAATCACACCAGCCTTGTATAAGCGATACATGTCATCAGAAGCGAATCGTTTGGCATTTTCAATTGACATGCCATCATTTTCATACTCGTTATACTTTTCTTTGAGCATCTTTTCATGTCTCTGCAACACTGGTTTTACAATATATTTCCATGCTCTTTCATCATAATCTCCATTTCCATGGTCTTCATCGTCATCATCAGTATTATCCGCTTCAGTATCCATTATTGAATCGACTTCACTATCGTCTTCAAATATATCATTTGATTTTTCACTGCTTTTATCATCAATATCCATTGTATTGTCTTGTATTGTATTGTATTATATTGTCGGCTAAATGTTTTTAAGCAATAACTGCATTCATACATGTTAACTCGTCAACGGCTAAAGCATAAATGCCAAAAATAAATAGTTAACCTTTATGATGGGAAACTTGGAAGTAATGTAAAGAACAATAGAGCTAAAGAGTAAGGTAAAGAGCGAAAGAGCAATACAAAGAGTAACAATTGGAGTAAATTTGAAATATTAAGAGTAACGCCTTGAGTAAAAGAGCAATACTCGGAGTAAATGAGTAATCCTCGGAGTAAATTAGCAGTACTCGCAGTAAAAGAGCAATACTAGGAGTAAATGAGTAATTCTATGAGTAAATAGTAATATTAAGAGTAACGCCTTGAGTAAATGAGCAATACTGGGAGTAAATGAGTAATACTCGGAGTAAATGAATAATAGAAGGAGTATATGAGTAATACTCGGAGTAAATGCATAATACTAAGAGTAAATGAGTGCTGCTAGGAGTAACAAGAAATAAATTGAGTTAAGTAACAAAGCAAGGAATGGCTGTGTGCGTAAAAGAGTAAATATCAGTGACGTTTGGAGCAAAGGAAAAATATTAAGAGCCATGCTCGTAGTAAAAAAGAGCAATACTAGGAGCAAGGAAGTAATGTAAGGAGCACATAAGACATATTAGGAGCAATGCTCCTAGAGAAAGAGCAATACAAGGAGCAAGGGAGCAACGTAATCAGCAAATGAGAAATGTAAGGAGTAATACTTGGAGTAAAAGAGCAATACTTTGAGTAACAGAACAACTTAAGGAGCGCCTGCATGAGTAGATTAGTAAAATCAGGAGTTCATCAGCAACACTAGGAGTAATATTTAAATTAATATCCAGTATTATTTTTAAGAAACATTATGAGCAGTCCGGTGAGTAAATGAGTAATACTCGGAGCAACTCTATGAGTAAATGAGTCATGTAAAGAGGTAAATAAGGAGTAAATGAATCATAAATGAGTAAATTTTTAATTCTGGGAGAAACTCTATGTGTTTATATTAGAAAAACGATGAGCAAAGCAGAAATGTTAGCAATACTAGGAGTAAAAGTAAAGGATTAATACCAGAATGAACAATGCCCTGAACATCATATCTTGTACTGGTTCCATTATAATGGGTGTATCAACCATTGTTTTCAGCGCTGTGAGAAATGTGGTTTTCCCAGCACCTATATTTCCATCCAAAACTACAATTCTTGGGACATTTTTCAATGCTAATCTCCCTTCTTCCACCATGTCTTACCTCTTCCAATAAAGATACAGTTCAGATGTGATAACAGAGAAAAGAGTAAACATGTTGGGTTTTTATTATTTTGTTTATTTTCTTATAAAAACCTTTTCAATATTTGAATAATTCAAACTAAATAAACGTTATTGCCTTGGTAATATTTGCTTCATTGTGACGTCATAAAAGTTATATTTTACCCATTGAGCCCTTGGACACCTCTACCCCTCTATTGTGGTTGCCAAGAGACCGGTCACTAGGTCTCAGTTGTTGATTGTTGACACAATCAACAATCAGTTGCCGTCGTTTCCCTCCGCAGGCAAAACAGTGTTCTATTTAGACGTCTAGTACTACTAACGATAAATTTAAGCACCATCAAGCATTTCTTCATAAAACATATCATGCATACCGATAGAAGTTCAAAAAATGTAGGGATATAGTGACATGAGAGCTCTTCCTTTAACACCCTGTGCATTATTTATGGGAAATTCAAAACGCACTTAAACAAATCATAACGACGGTGATGTAAACTCAAAAACAAGATTTTGCACTAAAATGATTCATGCTCTATAAGCTCTTCAATGATACACTAAAAAGTTACATTTATATAACAAAATAACATTCTGTTTATGCAAAAATAGTATGCACATTATCAGTAGGTATTTAAGGCCAAAAGCCAGTAACGAATCTACATTTTCGAGTTTTTGAAAGAGAGCCCCGTTGAAATCATAATATATTTTTTACGATAAAATAAATAGATTCATTAAAATACATTTGTTGAAAATATTCATGTAATTTATTAAGTAACAAAAAACGTTCAATAATGCAGGTAAATTGCATAACATCATTCGTTAATTTTCGGGTAAGCTTCCATGAATTAAACAGCAATCTATTTATAAGCGTTTTGGCGATACTGTTGCATTAACGTGGTGCCGAGTTTTGCTTTATCATCAACTGCCGTCTGTTGAGGGTTCTTTCGTTGAATATTTCTATGTCATTAATTTGTAATCAACTGAGACTATAAGATTGTTTTTGCTCATGCGATTCGGGATGAATATCAAAAGAAAAACAGCTACCGGGGGTAACCTTCGAATGCCCTGTACTAAGTTTCATTTGCAGTATTAAGCAAAACAAATATCACAAAATGCTTATTCGTCACAACGCAAAACAATGACAACATGTAGTGGCCCGGTCGTAGTGTGTTATTATTATTAGACTTCTAAACAAATATTTTATTTAATATGTTCTTTCAATAACATATGGAAACAATCAATGTTTCTGTGTTTATCAATGAGCCACCTACACTTCTGTTCTTATGTTTTTCTTCTTAACTTTTTTTAAATTTACGCTGTCGACACACAGTGACTTAAAAATGTCAAAAGATTTCAGTGACCAAATATAGTTTTTTTATAGTTATCTGAATTATTGATTGTACAGTGTGTCTTATTCTTTTCAAACCACAGTATTTTTTTTTTGTATGAGCCTATCCAAACTTATGAGACAAGCATGAGACTCATCACCATGTAGGATTAAAATGCTTGGAAAGGAGACTTTGTGGTAAAGAGGGTAACCTTAGTTAAAGAGCACATTGCGAGCTGCTCTTCAAAAAAAGGTGTAGCTCTACCTTTTCAATCTGTCTTCAACCTAAACAAATGATGACGAATTTCTTTTGTTACAGTATTGATCTTTTCCAATATATATTTTAGAATTTCTCAAATAAAGTTTGCGATAAATTCATAAATTGAATTTTTTAGGCCTTCATCACACTAAACAAAGTCGAAAATCAATTGTTATTTTTCATTTATGTGTTCCTTTAATGGTTCTGGATGTGTAGCTGAAAAGTTTTATCCTTTCTCTCATAAAAAAAATCTACTACAGATAATAATGTCTTTCATTGTGTATTTCACGTTTTCCAATGGTTGCTATTAGATATATAATTTAAAAATGGGTCGTGGAGTGCTCTTTTACACCATATTTAGAATTCATATTTACAATGCTATATGTTGCTTGAGTATGAGTTTCATCAATATTATGTCAGATCACAAACGGCATCCAGGTAGAGATTCAAATGAGAGCATCCAACTTAATATCAGTGTTTTGAAATGGAATACTTGCGTTATAAATAAGTTTTGTTTATAGTTATGAAAAATAGTTATGGAAAAAATAAATGAATTTGATTTAATACCTGTTTTATCTATACTTCATGCTATTCAAAAATGGGCATTGTTTGTGTTTTTTTTTTAATTTAGTGGATAGCCCGTAGGTTGCTGCAAGAGAGCAATAAGTCCGTTTGTGGCATTTACTATGAACCAATTATATTACAAGGAAGGAAAATTACAAATTGCGTTGGTCAGTGTACCAAAAACAACTAATACAAGGATCATTGATATTACATTTTTCTACAGCTTGATAAAAATTACGAGCGCTTACATATAATCAACATGCATTCGCAACGTATCAAATAGAACTGCAGGAAAAGTTATCGTCAATCTTGTTTGGGTTTGAGATAATATCAAGATATTGTAAGATATTACTTTTGAATTTCTGTATTAAACCACAGTACCAAACAAAACTTAACTGCACGAAAAGTATGGAAGGATTTATGATCTTATTCTTGGTTGAAAATAAATAAAACAGTGAAAATCACAGAAAATTTGAATCAGAAATATGTGGTCAATGGGAATAGTTTTATGTTGTGTGTATTTACTCAGAATGACGTCATGTGAGCGGGATTTCAAATTACTAAATGTGGATCGTTGTTCTAATGGAACTATACATGGCGCAACAAATGGCGCAACAAACCAGGTAAAAATATAAATTTATATTTCATTTCATCAGGAGCTTTTATTTATTTTTAAGTTTAAAATAAAGTAGATCCATCATTTTCCCTTGCCCAAGTACTACGCGCGATGGATTACCGTAATATTTCTGAATTGATATTTCTTGGCTATCGCAAAAAGGAAAGTTTGATATACAAAGGAATCACAAAGGCACGCGGTTCTAACTCTTCACACTTTTTATCGTTTATCGTTTAACGTTTAAGGGTTTCCAATATCAGAACTAAGCGTTTGCTGTTAAGCGTTTGGCCAAAAACGTTTAGTGTGTACCGTTTATTGGCATATGGTAAGGGCGGGTTTATGTTGAAGATGTTGCATGAACGAACCTTTATGTAAAATAAAACTCATAGAAATTATTTTATTTGTAAATGTCGGTGGATGTCCCGGTAGCCTCGGCATCTTAGTGGTTACGATAAACACTCATTATGATTTTTCGTTTGACGTGTAGCATTTACGTTTAGCGTTTGGCGTTTTCCATGATGGGTTAGAAACGCGCGTGACGTACGTCGCCGTCACATACGTACATTATTGTACATATGTCTGTGAAAAAAAAACAACTATATGAGGAGGTCTCATTGTCCTGTAACGTAATGTCTTTTTAGAAATAATTCAAATCCTACACATGTATAGACAATATCATGAATACTACACACCTGCAAGTTTATTTTCTATGTGTTTGTCATTTATACAGGTGCCTTTATATATTTTTAAATTGCTAAATTGTCCATGTTTATAAAAACAATAGCCATCATTGTAACATCACAATTACTATACAGTACCATTTCATATATGTATAAAGATAACTAAAACATAATTTTCTAATACCATGACGCTAAATGTCAGGCACGAATTTAGAGGGGTGCACCCGCTTCTGAAATATTGACCAAAAACCTAATGTGGATGACCAGTAAATCTATAATCTCGATATTCATACATTTTGCATATATACATAAATTTTGCAAGTTTTACCAAATATTGTATGAGAGTTCAAAAAAAGAAAATGTTTACAATATATGTATCGTATAATAAAATATATTTTGCATTTATTTCTTTATTTTTCAAATTAGACTTTCTTCCCTCGAATCGCTTTTTTTTTCTTGTCAGATAACGTGATTATTATAAAATCATGTTCATAAAAACTATATGAAACTTTACTTGATAGCTGTAATACTACCCATGCACTTGGCGACACGATTTGATTAAATCACTTGATGCGTAAGATTACTGTTCATTTCTCATAAGAAAACAAGTGATGTTTTGAGCTAAACTTATGAAACTTAATTACGTAGGTAGTTATTAGTTATTGCTTTTTGAATAGTGAGACTTTTTTGTGATTCAAATTTGATGTTGAAAACGTTTGCTAATTTACTGGTCATGAATCGTGCATAAGGCACATGAAAATGATATTTAGATGGTTAAAAAAACGATCGAATTATGTAAATTATGCAATTGAATCATTTTTATCAAATTTTACCCCACGCCTCCTTTCATCTGCCTTCATCGCAAATTCATACAACAGCATCGTGAGCTTTATTTTTACGTACGTTCATGTGTTTAAATAGAACAAAATAACCCAAATTGAGAATTATTAATTAAATTCTACCAAAATTAATTTTATTCCTTCTCTGATATTACAGGCGAGTCTACCTTTTACAACGCATTTTCTGGACTGTAAGTGCTAAACTTTTATTTTATTTTTAGAGCCTGGTCACTCGGGAAGCTTCTTCGAGACTTCTTATCCTTACAAACCATGTTTTCGTACCTTTCCTCATGTAAAATGAAATAAAAAGCGCAAAGCTTTCAAAAATGTCGGTTTTCATTAAAGGATATTATGCAAAAAGTTGGAAAATGTTTTCCATGTAGTCAGGTCAATAGATTATTAAATTACTTCTAAAGCTTCATTAATTCAATAATATTCTAATCTTGTTTCTCATCATGTAAAAAAGTTTTTATAGTCTTGCTGATAATAACACTGGTACAAGTCATTGGAGGTATACGTAAAATAAAAAAAATACGGAAGGTATTTAGATATGAATCTTCTGCTAGGTATCAGCAAATAAAAGTAAACAATTGAAAAAAATGTGTATATATATCTTTAAACATTGATGAAAAAAATATGTATATATATTATTAAACATTGATGATTACTAATATGTATCCTCAGATACCGGTATAAACTAAGTTTTTCCTTAACAAACCTTCCCGATGTATTGTATATGGAACACTCATCACAACACATCAAACGCCTGTTGCGGTTTTACAAAAAAATAGGCGGGTTAATAAGTTTCCCGTCAAGAACATTTAAGAAAAACGGTTTGATTGGGCAAAAACACAAATAAGCTCCCAGTTTGCCCCGGTCTTTACTGGATCTTTACTGGATCTATGTATAAGCACCTAGATTATTTTGTGTTTGAAACGTATTAAATGATTTCAGATTGCCCGGAATATAGGTCGAGTGACTACAGCGACCAGATAAATGGACTTGATTTTCATATCAATGAAACCTTCAAAAATCGTCTAGCCGGTGGCTGTGTTACTCAATTTAAAACCATGATCTCGCTACCTTCAAATGGTAAACAAATGCGCATAGATATTTGGAAATTGATGCAATCGAGACGTCATTTAGAATTCTAATAGTTGAAATACCTTAGAGACTCTACACATACCAAACGTCAAAAGTTGTTTATATTTATTGTTGAAATGATCTCTATTTTTTATGAGAAAATATTTGTTTTCAAGCGCTTGAAAACGTTTATTGTAGAAAACAATAATATTGTTGACGGTATCCGCCCAAAAAGTTTCCGCCCAAAAAGTTTCCGGCCATAAAGTTTCCAAAATTGACAACATGGGACAGAAAGTATCCATTCAAAAAAGTACTTAAATATACAACTTGTGCAGACAAAAGTTTATTTCCTATCGGCTAAGGCCCCTACAACAATGTTGATAATATAATAAGAAAAATGATAATGTTCATTATCTTTATTTAGATAGTTTAGAGACTAGAAACTGTTTGTCCTATGTTGTCAATTTTGGAAACTTTATGGCCGGAAACTTTTTGGGCGGAAACTTTTTGGACCGGATTCATTCTTGACAATTAGATCATTATGGATCGATATCTTTTTTGCAGCTACCTTTATCCATGAAATGATGTTGGAAATTAAATTTCTATCTGGAGATTTCAATGGCATGGTGGAGTGTGTGTTGGTGAATTTAACTACTCCAAAATCGCTTATCAACCTGCCAGTCGATCTGGTAAGTTTGGTAATTTGGTAACTGATATTTGAATTATACCCTTTTGTGAAAATTGAAATATTGAATATGACCTACATGTAACTATACCGATCATATTTTGCAATAACCCGTTTATTATTCAAGTGCAAGCAAGTTTAATCAGTTTCAAAATGATTATTTTCAGTACTTATAGGAACAATTGAGAATTTACAAAACAAGTATTGACCAAATCTCCAAGCTAAAAAAAGAACTTCCAAAAAAATATCCAAACCTGCTCGAGTTTGGTGGGGAACACCTTTTTTTGGGGAACAGCGTGTGAAGTGTTCTTCGAGAATGAGTTGAGTTTGTTTCAAGTATGAGTATTTTATGAATGCATATTATGGTTTAAGTGGTTTCAAGAATTAATAAAGTTGAATAAAGCAACTAAATTTTTTTATTAATTGTTTTAGGAACTACAGCTACCGTGTTTTAATCCCATAGAAGAAAATCTAATGCTAAATTTCAAACTTTGGACCAATCCCATCACTGGTCAGCATGGTAAACAGTTGATAAGGAAAACATATACTGCACCAAAATTAGATAGACGTGAGTATGATATTATTCTATCTTCATCCACCTCCACCTCACATACAGGCAAACCATAAACGTACATTGTAGTCTCAGATATCTGTTTTGATTTAAACCTATTTTGACGTCAAAAGGAGCTCTATTTCCAACATTTGGAGCAGTTGGAGACGGGGTTGTCGTCGCCGATTTCCTCAGTGCACACACTTCGCCAGAGGCACTGGTGAAGTATTTTTGTGTTTGCCTAATAGATGCTATAAATAAGTTAATATTTACATTTAATATAACGTTGTCTTTTTTTATATTTTGATACATTGATTTTCAAAATCATTTCGATTATTTTTTTGTAGACTGTAAAAAGAGGACAACAAAAGTGCCGATAAATACCACACCACAGCCGTTGCATAACATTACATCACTATTGAATATAACGACACAACCATTTAACACCACAAATACACCAACAACAAACATTACCCCCACCTTAAGACCTTCCGTCCCATCACTACCGTTGGATGCGAATACAAATATTTCTGCGTCAAATAATCCTAAAATAAACCATATTAAATCTCATAATAACAATAACGGAACAGTTCAGATCATAGCTGTTATTTTGGCAGTTGGATTTATTTTACTTTTGACTTTAACATTGATCGGTGTTTCTTTGTCGAGAAAATTTACGAGGAATCCCATAAACTATGGTAAGTTATGGCTTATATCTTAGATTTTTATTTGACATGAACATTGTAATTTGTTTGTGTTTTTATCTCCCGGTTGATTTGTATTCCTTATGTAATACTTGCAGAAATTGTGCTTGGCTTTGTGGCTGCTATAAACGTTCAGATTTTTCATTTGACACGAAACAGGATTCATGTGACGCACTTTGAATTATTATTGCAAACATGTACTTAATCGAGTAAGTATCCATATTCACGACTCCTTTAAAACATGTTTTAGATGCGAGCATTTGTGACACAGTGATACACAGTACGTGTAACCACCAAAATGACAGCGCTTCTCAGATGTGCAAATGCACCGTATGCGGTCCTTCATACACGAGCCAGATAAATTCATGTGAGTATAATATAACATCAGACTTCGTCCAGATCCAAGTCCAAAGCTTAGAGGGATGTGATCCTTTTAAGACACTTACCATGGTTACAATGTCCTCGAAACCCATAAATGAATACTGAGTCAGACTGAGTCAGATTCTCTTGTGTTACGAGGTGTCCGGACTAGCTAGGTGTCATTTATTTAAAAAGAAAAACGGCGAAGAAAAAATGGATATGGAAAAGTGTTAAGGTTTTGCTAGATGGTGTCCAGTCAACAAAATTGCCTATGCCACGCTTTTGCATTTTCCTTGTCCGTATTAACTAGGTTTAATGAATATTTTTGACAGCCCATAAACGTTTTTTTGTTGTTTTATCCGGGCACCTACAGGTCTGCATTGTCATTCGATAGGATGCCCGACAAACCCGGTTTAAAAAAATCGGTGGAGAATATGAAATTAAAGAGTTTGGGTCGAGCAAGACATTTAATTCCAAACCTTCATCCTACTTCTTATGTGTAATGGGTATTATTTTCCTTGTTTGCAGTACTATCTGGGCCAGTAGCAACCACGAAGAATCCAGGCAGTACCATAGCAATGAAAAGCGACGACACAATGATCAGCGATAACATCTATGCTCATAACAACCGATATTCGGATGTAATCGATAGCGGCTTCGCAGATTCCATATCATGCTAAAAGCATTCGCCGCGAAATTCAAAACCCTCCGTTTCTATGTCTTTTACGATAGAAAGTGTGTTGGATAAGATAGGGTGAATAGTTTAAACACAAATCTGACAAAGTGACATCATAACTTGTGAATAGTTCCATAGTAGTATTGGTTGGACTAATGGACATTGAAAGATAACCTATTAAACTTGGAAATATCTGAATTGGCAGTGAAATACGCGAATTTCAACTGCTGGAACATGAACCAAAACGTATATCAACATGACTGACGTAAAAGTAAAAATTGCTAAAACAATAGACCGTGTTTTGATTGCTAGTTTCTTTTAACTACTCAACAGCTTTTCATTCATATTTCTCACCTATTCTGATAAACGTTTTGACTCGAGGCTGTGTTCATATGGTGCAACTAACGCACGATATAAGCTAAGATGTTGATTTTTTAAATAGCAGCTATTTGTGTACCCGAAACCAAACGACCCCCGCCATGACTTGTTCCAAAAATTAAACCTTATAAAGCATTATATGGGAAAGATATTCTGTCTTGTCGATCCCACGTCACAATTTTTTCGAAAGCCAAAAAGAGCCTCAAAAACATGTAAATGTTTGGTTTTCTTGTGGTTAGGTCGGATTGGTCCTCTAAATATTGAAAGTGATAATTTTTAAGACTTATCTGAAAGAAAGTCCAAAGATTTCACAAAATCGCCAATATATTTTATTCCTTTATGAAATCACATCACGAGGTAATTATCTACTACATGTATATCACCATTCTTCTTGCTTCGATTTTATATGGGTATCAATCGATTGTAGAGATGTTCCATGGACCAACCTCTGCGGGGAAAATAGAGTAGCCTCTACTATTTTTAGCCCCCAGCCAACCAATTTGGCTGAGGGCTATTGCTATCCCCCAGTCCGTCTGTCCGTCCGTCTGTCCGTCTGTCC
>LQRL01063822.1:0-22661 GCA_001703475.1 Hydroides elegans | reverse complement strand
GATCCCGTAATGTGATCACTTGAAATCGATGGGATTGATCCTTATATTGAATCAACACCTGGTTATTAAGATTGTTCGCTCAAGTATTGTGTTTTCTCTTCTGTGTCTTGAGTCTTCTGAGTCTTCCATTTAGCCTTTAACCCTCTTCCATTACTTAACTATGCGTAATTTGCCAAGATTGTCATCCGAATATGACTACTTCATTGTTCGAGGTTTTTTATGGCGAATCCATACAAAAATAATCTTCTTTTTTATTCTATGACGAAAAAATAAAGTGTATTTAACCCTAATTTAATTGGCCAAGAAAAACAAATTAACAACTATCCTCTTGGCACTTATCTGCTAATAAAATATGATCCGGGCCTATATTGAGTTGTTTTATTTATTATTTTTAGTAAGAAATTATGAAATCTCAAAGCTTATTGGGGGTCATTTTTTACGTTGCCTTTTTGGGGCGACGAACGTGGCCATATTTTTGTCGCCAAAACAGGGACAGTGTTTTTCTTCAAATATATTTTTTAATTACAACTTTGATGTAATAGAAATCCACCGCGATTTTAAACAAGTTTGAATATATCTTTTTAAACTCTAGTTTTTATATTAAATATACAAAAATAGCTTTAAGAGGAGCCATATCTTTTTTTTTTTTTTTGCAATTTAATATCAAACATTGCCAATATGGCAGTTGTCAAGGTAGTTTTTAAGTCAAATATCAAAAGCGTTATCTTTTTATTTAAGTGCTATCGTAACCTACATTTAAGATACTCTACGTTTGCTTGTTTATAAGTGTTTGACTAGGGCAACACAAATCGCATTAACTCCTTACACCTGTGTATGATTTCGAATAATGGAATGATTGACTAAGTCTGGCACAGCTTACTCTATAAAGGGGATACTTTTACAAAAGTAAGGAGGTCTTAAAAACAAGTTAGTCCTGGCTTTTCGCATTTGAAGTCAAAGGCGCATGCTCGATACGATCCCTCCCGATAAGGTTGGCTTTTGCAACGTCGCAAAAAGGCGCGACGTCGAAAATACGATGTTATTTGTTTGCGTTTTGTAAGTTTTCACGGTTGGTTTACTCACCATAGGAATCGGAATAGTCAGTAGCTGGTATCGAATTTTCACGCGACGTTGTTCTACGAAACGATGATGCAACAGAATTGCAAGGTTTTTTTAGCTACTTTTTGCTGGTTGGGTTGATGCTCAGCGCGCGTCGAACATATATTTTTTGAACAGGTCTCCTTTCAGATTGAGTATATAGATTTAAGGCTTGGTTTGCATAATCACGATAATAAGGTCAAGTTACCTTGGCGAGGTCAGGCTAAGTGATGTCAGAGGCACACAGTGAAGGGAAATGATTGAAAAAAAAAAGCTAGATGAAAGTGATATTCCTTCTGATTCCATTAAATCGCAAACCTATTTAAACGTAGACAACTATACGCATTACACATATACTCATGTACTATTAAGTTATTTATGCCATAAAAAATATTTTTAGCTGAAGATTTATAAACAACAAGAGCTGGATATAATATTCAACCTATTCACAGTATATAATTTGACTAGGTTCTCGGTTAAAATCAATGTTCATCTGATCTACCTTTCGATGTTGTTTTCGGTTACGTGTTTAACATGAAACAGGAGGAGCAAGTCTTTTATTTTTGTCTAATCATTTATGAAAATCCATGTTTGATTTTCTCATGGCTCTCATTGTGAAACCAGTGTTTAAAAGCGCATATTCGTTTAGGAAGCAATTCTTTGCTGTTTCTGACCTATGGCATTGCTCAAACATTGATTTCGCACAAAGGTGTTTCAAAACATCCTAGGCATCTAACGACTTTTCCCGAGGGGCATAATACATCCAGGGGTTACCCGGACAGGGGAAGTAATCACCAGTATTTGGACACTATATGAACTACCTGGAACGTCATAGAACCTTGTTTTCAAAATGACGAATACGTCATGAAATGGCAATAATCATATAGTTTTTGAATACACCTGGATTTTGCCCAGGTCTTCTGAGCGGGGTTGCTTGAAAACAAACGCTATCGTTTTGACCTGTTTTATATTCGGGTGATTTCTGGGCACGTTGAAGCCTAAACCTTTCCAGAAATATTAGTCATTGGAGCAACACATTTTGAAAGTGAAACCTTCTGATAAGAAACAAAAGATTATGTTTAGGTGTAAAAGAAAAAATGCCGAATTCTCAATCTTCTGAACTTTATTCTGGTAGATATAGTTCTCACTTGATTCCGAGAAAAAGTTTGCTTTTGAATACAATAGACAGTTATTTGTTAATGCTATCCAAGGTATTTTCGTAGGTGACTCTAATTACTCTTAAACTCAGTGTCCCCGATAGTTAACGTCATAGCTTACGACAAAAAACGAGCGATGAAGAGGCAAGGATGTTCATGTAAAAATGTTAATGGATATCAGGATACATGCAACTTGAAACGTAGCTCACAATTATAATTTCGGAAAAAAATACTTAAAGATTAGAGTCCTATGTAATGAGTCATTGGTCATTTTGCTTTTTAGTACATTACAGTTTTTAGATTAATTGATAACATTTTTAAAGTCTGCTTAGTTGGTTGCATAGCGTCTTTGTCTGTATTTGAACATTTGAATTTACCATTTAATAAAATAGTCTCACTTTCTTAATTAATTTTGTTCATGCTTGTCTTTCAAGTAGCTTATTCATATTTTTCTAACCATGACATATGATTCAAAAATAACTACCGGGCACAAATACATCTTCAGGACACTTTTATTTCCGAAATAATATCCTTAAACAAACCCATTATTACCTAGCTATTAATATAAACAAACTAAAGTAGACTTAACAGATAAGAAAATAATAATCACATTTATATAGCATTTTCATGAGATCTTTTAATTGATATCTCTTGTATAAACCACTGATATTCTCAACCATTGTGTGAACCTGAACCTGGAAGACAAACAGACAATTAAGCCGAATTCGATATGAAATGAAAAAAAAAAAGAATTTGATACGAACACTCGCCCTTGCGTGTTGAGATCATTAACACGCCTTGCACAACAGTAATTAAAACGCAAACACTTGATTAAATTTCAATTTCACCGCTCCTCTCGATTTTTTTATATGAATTAATATGTTTTATAGATCAATCGAGTGATTATGGCACCTGTTTTAAAACTCAAACGATCCATTTTTTTAAAATAAATTGGGAGCGCTATTAGGAAGTTTTATTGTGAACGCGTTTCAAATAAAATTATTGTGAAATTTTAATGAGATAATTGAATTATTCGAACTCTGTCCCATATATATGACTGTGTCTATGACTTGCTTTCTATAATTTAAAAATGCATGTTTGCATTTATATATATGAAAGGCAATGAACTTGTAATAACGATTTTTCATAAAAAAAACTTGCCTTTGGTTGAGCAAAAATATATAAAAACAACGGTTAATTCGATGGTATGAAAATAAATGTCCATTCATGTTCCATACATAAGGGGTGCATTTTACGTGTAAACCTACACTCTCGTTTTTCGTTCTCCATGCAACATTATACAATACGCATAGAACTAATTCATTCACGATTAACATACACAAAAGATTAATTTCTATATATTTTAACTGGTCAAATATAAACGGCGGAGACGGGTCTAAAAGTTGTTCAACTAATATTATATTGTTTGCCTTGCGTGTCGAATGCGCTTTCAAAATCAACATGCATGGCTTGCGATTTCGTGGTCGCATTATAATGTCTGCTCGCGTGCAAAAACCGAGCGTCGCCGAATGTTTAATTGCCTGTAGTGGCGTCATTTGAAATAAGCGTGTTTGAAAGTGCTGGAAACGCCATGTCCGTTAAGACATACATATACAGTTGCATGAATGAACTTGATTTTTAATAAGCCAGTTATTAAGTCGTTATTGTTGTTTATCATAACGACCTCTTCTTCAGGTATATTATCATGTCATCATTGTCATTTGCATGATATGACATCGTATCAGCTGTCATCTTCAGGATTGTCTTGTGACACATTACTTCAAGAATGTACATATGGGTGACCAACTCCTAGTTCTCAAATCCCTCCTTTTCGCATCCTATCAAACTCTCTGTAGACTCTATCTGCTTCGTATGGTTCATCGATTATTTTTATATTTATTTATGTTAGTTTTTTTACCTTTGTTTGACCAATATTTCATTTGTGTCTTTGCAGAAATGTCGTCTACAAGCTTAGTCTAGAAGATCTACGAGAGCAATGGGTATGTAAACCTTTATTTCTTATAGCATGTACAATATATCATTATATTAAAAAAAACCTCTCCGCTTACGATTCTTTCTCTTAAGGATATGTCAGACATGAGATTTGAATCGCCGACTCGGGTCGCCGACTCGGATCGCAAGTTGCATTCAGTTTTAGGCCCTCCCGACTAGGTATGTCACATATGCGATTTTCCTTGCGATTTTTCTTAAGATTTTCCCTTATTTTACAGAATATAAGATAAGAAATATCATGACATTACACAAATGCGAATGTTATAATAAATCTATTGATGCAGCATGTCTTATTACGAGGGCACTCAACGATTCATTTTTTCTTATATTCATCAAAATGTTTATTCTGAAGTTCCAAGCAAGAAACGCAGACAAGCTATTGCAAGCAAATTTATAATCTCCTACCAGAATAAAGATTTCAAGAAATCAAATGTGTATGAGGTTATTCTTTCACAGATTCGTTTATAGAGTCTAAATTTAGATATAGGTGCATTGGTTTGTGTACTTACAAACATAATCATTGAGTAATTTAATTGTTTCGAAAAAAAAGTTTGTTCTGTTCTGAAAAAGTTGCAAGCAAGGAAGAGCTGCTACAAGAATAAACATTTACCCGAATAAATCGTTGAGTGCCCCTCTTATTATATTTGGCAAAAACCATTTAAACCACACCTCATCATTTTTTCCTCACTTTCCTAACAATTTGAGAATGTCTCTTGGGGTGCTCTCCATTTATGACGATTATTGTGTTTGTTACGTCAAAACTAATATTAACGTCACAGAGATGTTGTGACATTTTAAAATGATAAACAATTGGTCTGTCATTTCATCATGGATTCTGACAATTGAATTGGCAATACTATCTCTGATATGTCAAGCAGGACTTTATGCAACATATAAATTGAAACAAAAGAAAAAGGAACAAAGAAAGCGAGTATGGTGGATTCGACCCTGGATTGCTAGGCACAATGAGTTGGGAGCGTTTAAAACACTCATTGGAGAATTAAATGAAGATGATCAAGATCCATGCGTAATAAACAAGTTTTCGTTGCAATACATCACAATTACTCAATGCAATTATCGTCACAAAGCCATTTGCACATTTTTACCTCGATTATTCATGGAAAAATATGGAAAATATATAAATATACATGTATTCATTTATAAACCTTAATAAAATATTATTCTTACATCTGAAAATATATTCTTTACAAGTCAAAAATAATTCAGCAGCATAGATTCCCTTTGATGTGCTTGCGACGCCGACGTTTGCGATCCAACATGTTGGATCGCATGAGACTGAGTCTGCGACGATCGCAGTCCGTCGGCGATCGCGTCGCAAGGTATGTCACACTGCTGTGATTTTCCAGTCTCATCGAGTCGCAGACTGTCTGCGACGCGATAATCGCATGTCTGACATACCCATTAGGGTGTATTTACACGGGAGCAAACTAGCCTTCAAACCAAGCTTCAAACCAACTAAGGTAAATGTGGCAGTTGATTTTTTCATTTCTCAAAATTATCTATTCTGATCAGCTTTAAACCACTTCAAACCAACCTTCAAACCAACTTTCAAACCGAAATTGTGTTTCTGGCAAAGCATTGTGTATTAAGGTGTAGACACATTGGATGAAACAACCATTTTGGATGAAACAACCATAGGAAACAACCATTTGCATAAGCGTTATGTTTTTCATAAATTCTAAATGCTAAATATTGGTCGTTTATTTATGTTAAACTGTAAAAGTTAATATCAATTCTTGATAAAAATAAATTCAAAGCGCAATAATTACAAACAAAAGAACCAAGCAATTGTTCTCTAATTGTTCTAAATCGCTAATGTTACGTAATAATTATAAAAGTCACACTTGAAAATGAAGTGGCCCAGACATCCATTGGATAGTGTGTCCTTTTACGAAACGCAAAAAATGGTTGTTTCCAAAAGGAAACAACCATCGGAAGATGGTTGTTTCATCGTATGTGTCTACACCTTTAGGTGGTTTTGGTTTAAAGGCTGGTTTGAAGGTTGGTTTGAAGGCTGGTTTAAAGGATAGCTAAAAACTGCTTCAAACCAAAATAAATTATTTTGACCGCCGCATCGACCTTAGTTGGTTTGAAGCTTGGTTTGAAGGCTAGTTTGCTCCCGTGTAAATGCAGCCTTAATGGCAGGAAAATGACAAGGAACCTGTTTGAGCTTAATTAGTAGTTAAGGATAATGCAATCGTTTCCCCAATCCTAAACTAGAATTTTAATGGAATTATGACTGAATCATCATAACTGGAACTGCCAAGTTCTATTATAGTTGTTATACAAAACTATATGTTGCATTGCTTGTCGATGGTTGATTAGCAAATAAATGATTTTCCGGGGATAATTTTAAACCAGTAACATAATAGCTTGAAAGACGAACTATTCTTGCTCACTTGCGTGTTTTCCATAATTATGTGTCACTTTGTATTAGGAAAGTTGTCGATTAGAACATTAAAAAAAAAACGTTTTTTTTTTGTCTGAAAAGAAAAACAATAGAGTGTCCTTGTCGCAATGTCCTGATTGTCATAACGAAGGATTCAATCCACCTTGGAGTTGGTCATATCTTGATCATATCTTCATCTTTTACCCCCACCAGCCTGTAAATCCCTCTCAGACACGATTCGAGAATTATTAATGGATTATATCAAGCACGTTCTGCTCTCCTTGGCGAGGATTTTTTTCAGATTCGTGTGTTTGCCCAAACTTCGCTTTTTTGTCAACGAGTGTTTTACTATATTTGAGAGTGGTTCAAGTGTTATGTCAACTTGAAACCATATTTTGTAAGTGTATAATATCCGTTATATGAGCACGCATGGTGAAAGTGGCTAAATGAGGAGAGTCACTCGACAGGGACCCAGTCGTTGCATTTTTTTTTTTTCGTTTCGATGTTGACGAAACGACGTTGATAAGTTGACGTTTTACCTCTATTTGTACGTAATAATCACTCTACATCGCTGGAACGTCGCTGATACGCAACGCTTTTGCGTGACGCTCTGTCGATGGATGGGGTTTAATCGTACTTTAATCGAGTTATTGTGTTCAGCTAACGTTCATTTATTTTCAAACGTTGCCATCTTTTCAACGTAGCAATACTTCTTGCAATATGGCTGATTATGATGTCCTTTTCGTTCATAAAACCGACTTTTGGCGGGTCAATCTTGGCGATCGTATTGTTGTCGCTCTGCAGATCAAATGTTTATATTCCTAGTCTATGTATTCAAATTCAATTCGGGCAATAGATATTTCGAGTTTTCGAATATTTTCTATTAATCTAAGGTTTTGTTTGTCTATTGGAAACAGCAAATCATGCATCATGAACTTAATCCTTCTTGTTGATCACATGAACAATCTAATCGCGTTATCGTTCCATTCAGTGACCCATGCTTTTTACACATTTTGCGCGGGCACCTGGACTAAACTTGCAGCGAAAAAAGCAAGTCAAGTGTCACTTCAAAACTTTTATCTCATTTTAATGTCTAATCTCAATTTTTGGAGTCTTATCGCGTTCTAACAAGGACATAATGTGCACATACGTCCAGGGGTCCGCTTGTAGTTATGTTTTATCGGTCACGTACGGGATGTGAGGTCATAATATTTTGCTAATCGCCAGGGCTTATTTGGTGCAGTTTTGTATCCATGAGTGATTATAATACACAGCTACATGCACAAAATGGATAGATTGCGATTGCATTACTTATTTTAAAATCATATTAATGAATATTTAGTGAAATGTATTTCAAAAAAGAGCTGGAATTGAAATTCAAACTGTAAAATGCTAAACTATTCTATATTTTAAAAGAAATATTTCAAGAGTCAAATATCCTATTTTAGATTAACTAAATAATTAAAGTTCATATATTGCCAACCCAACTAATTATTTAAATTAATAAATCCCGCTGAATATTTTGAATATTTAGCAATTTTACCAAAAAATAAATAATGATTTGGAAATGATAACCCTTATTCATAAAACATCTCCTATATATCATTAAATTCTTACAGTCAATTAATCACGTTGAACGATTTATCACCGAAGTTACATATTACATCTAGAAGTATAAAATCGGTATCAGGTGGTCGATTGATATTGTTTATGGTAATATATTCATTGTTAAATGTCAAAATGTGTAAAATGTCTGCTATGAATAAACTGGGAAACTCCCTGCGTTAAAATGTGGCAAAAACGGGACATCAAAAATGTTCGGTTGGTCGTTTTCGAAATTTTATCACAAGAACAATTTTCTTGAGTTTGAATCGATTTCGCAACCACGGCGTGACGAATTTAACGTAAAAAAAACACGTTTAAATAGAATCTATCAAAATAAAGCCAGCTCATGTGTATATTTTGCAGCGAATTGACTGGGAACCTTCCGACGTAGAGAAAACTATCTGCCAAAGACAACAATCAGGGGTATGTCCGAAATCCCAACGTGTTGCTTAATCAAATCTTTGTTTAAATTGACATCAATTAATTAGATTTATTAGAATTGGTAATAAATAAACTATTTCTTATCATTATTGTTATTTTGATATCCAACCACACCAAAGGAAATATCTATATAGTTTGGTTAGAGAAAGGTATTACATTTTAATGTTATGATAATATGGTTATGTAAGATGTGGCGATTTTCTTAGAAGCGTGTTTCGTTTAAGAAATAACTGATTTAACCCATATCATTGTTTTTTTTCTGATAACGTATGAACCAATGCATTTTATTTACAGGATGAGTGCCAAAATTACATTCGGGTGATAGCAAAGAAATCAGAAAATCAGCTTCTAATATGTGGAACGCACGCGTACAACCCGTATTGCCGCGTGTACCACGTACAAGATGTTAGTATACGCATGCGCATTTTATTTTATTTCATTTCATTTCATTTTAATAATATATTTCAAAATCATATATCATTACTTTATTTATGAATATTCGAATATCTTACGCTGAATGATCCAGCATTTACACGTTTTTGTTTTCAATGACAATCTGCCATTATTATGATTAATCAAAGTAATATATATCTATGGGAGAATCGTGTTTACCGAAAAAAAAGTTCAGATGCGACACGTTGACGAACTCTTTCGATATTTTGTTTGCATCTTGCACTTAATTTGAAGATGCTACTTCCTTTATTGTATCAAATGCCCCCGAATGAAGAGGTGTCACTGACGTAAATATAGGAACTCATAAAGGGATTTTATTTTAGAGATGGTTTGTGTTGAGAATGACAACCTAGAAGCAACAATGAAATCCAATTGTGTTTGTTTCCTTTGTGTATAATTTTGAAAGTGGCTTAGATATAAAAAGTTAATAATTATGTATCATTTGTTTTATACTTTCAGAACGAAGATCCATTTGGACCAATCGCTGACATGTCGGGAAATGGACGATGTCCCTTCGACCCGAAACAAAATAATACGGCTTTGTATATAGGTAAACTACATGATTTTTTTACAAATTTATGACATACATAAATGTGAAATATATATTACCATCCTAAATATGTTATGAATGCAACTAATAGCAAATATTTGAATGTACATATATTATCATTAAACTTAAAAATAGTAAATGTCATTTATAAATAGTAAATTTCAATTATTAATATTCAAGTAAAGTTTAAGTCTCATATTTTTGAAAGGTTGGTTCGCATATCCTAAATTGTTAAGCAATTCATATTTAATCAAATAAATGATATCTATTTCTTTAAATATTCTTCTCCAATCTCCCTACAGATCGCCGCCTCTACTCCGCGACCACTGCCGATCGCCAGTCCCGTGACGCTCTCATTTTCGGCAGCGCCATCGAGAACCGAGGCATGAGCGACCTTGACCTTCCCTCGACCTCTCGCGCGCGTGCGCAATTAACGCCGATGCCCCAACTTCCGCCCACACTAAGGACACAGCAGTATGACTCGCAGTGGTTGAATGAGCCGAATCACGTGCAGGGGTTTGAGTATGGCGATAAGGTGTATTTTCTGTTTAGCGAGGAGGCGGTCGAGTACATCAACTGTGGCAAGGTAATTAAGGTTGTTAAATGCGCAGTTGTCTTGTCAAAAATATGAAAAACTTAAGTATAACAATAAATATTTCACGAAACATGTGTGTTCCATGTTAACAACATTTTTGGACATAAATATTTTACATGTAATTAAAGTTCATTTGACACCTCATCAATGTTAACTAATCATGTGTTTCTTTGTGTTTATAGAAAGTGTTTTCACGCGTCGGCCGAGTGTGCAAGAACGACCAAGGCGGAAAATGGGTGCTGAAAAATACATGGAGTTCTTATTTTAAAGCCAGACTAAACTGCTCCATTCCGGGCGAATTTCCATTCCATTTCGACGAAATACGTAAGTTTTTTTTCGTATACTATGTTTTCAAATATCAACTTTTATTTTGATTAATTCCTACTTTTGATATAAAATGTGCTACATCGTAAAATATTTTCGCCTTATAGGTCCTGAGGTAAATAGTTCTTGGAGTACCTCCACAAAAACCATTGCAAAAAAGCAATAACTTTTCTTTCTCACTGATAGTTGATTTTGCTGTTATTTAAACATTGTTGGCCACTTTCATTTCATATTGCACTAATTGCAGTATGGATTATTCGCCAGGAGATATTATCTTTAGCAATTGAGCAGAATTGAAATTACATTTCCTAGCCCTTTGATCCTCAAGTGTGTATTCAACACCTTTGTGGTTTGATTTGCTGGTTTTATAGTGGAAATAAACAGGCGATATGACAGATATTATTATGCTTTGTAATTCAAGTAATGACATCATCAAGAAACGCCTAACTATTATTGTTACAATCAGCAAGAAAAGCTTATGTTTGGTCAGAGAAATGCCTTACCTTTTTGTTCTTAAACACTTTTCTGCCCTTGTGCAGGATACTCATTCCTGAGTGGATTGGAGTCAAGGTCAAGTAAAATGTTTTAAAGGATATCTAATGAAAATGGCAATTTTCAAAATTGAGTGTTTATGGTGAATCCACCCCAAAAAGTCTCCGGCCAAAAAGTTTCCGGCCATAAAGTCTCTAAAAGTGACATGATGTGCCAAAAAGTTTCCGGCCAAAAAGTCTCTAATCATGAATCACTTTTTATGTTTTAAATGAGCAAAAACGTTTTTTTTTCTTACTTTTTATTTCTATGTTTTCATAAAATGCATGGATATATCTATCATCAACTACGACTTGTATTGAGACTAGGGCTGTGTCGGGTCGGGTATTTTGCTACCCGAACACCCGAAGTCAATACCCGACCCGACCCAATACCCGACCCGAAGTTTTCAAAACATAGTTTCTTTAGCGTCCCTCCTCAGTTAACTCTACGTGATATGCCGTAATTTTGTAATCTGATTAAAAATTAACTTAAATATCTTGTTTAGTCTTATTGAATTGTCAAAATCTCACAGATAACTTATTTCAAAAGCTTTTGATGACTGAAACATTTAAATCTGCTTTATAAATAACATTTTATAAGTTAAATCATCTTTTCCCATAATGCAACATTTCGGGTACCCGAACCCAAATTTTCAGTTCGGGTACCCGATGCGATTGTCGGGTAGTCGGGTACCCGAGGTACCCGACACAGCCCTAAATTGAGACAGTCAGTTATCAGAGTTATCAGACTCTTGCTTATCGTCTACATTCACAATCAGATGAAATAAACTTAAGAATCGGATGCGGTCATATGAATTCAAGCTAAATGGATTTAAAACCTGGATTTAAAGGAAACTTCTTCAACTGTATATCTGAAATGCTTTTGTAATCTAGGTCTCGTATGTTATTGGAACACAATGTCCAATTTACATAACATTCCATTCAGAAATAAACCACTTAACAATAAGAATTATAAAATGCACTAAAGAAGATCAGATTGAAAATCTACTGCGACAAGTCTTAATCACAGAACATTACCAGTACATTATCAATACAATTGTACTAATATATATATTCTAAGATTTATTCATTTATAAAGAAGTAGATATCCTTGGACTCATTAATTAGTTTTGGAGACTTTTTGGCTGGAAACTTTTTGGCACATGCTGTCACTTTTAGAGACTTTATGGCCGGAAACTTTATGGCCGGAGACTTTTTGGCTTGAGACTTTTTGGCACATAATGTCACTTTTGGAGACTTAATGGCCGGAAACTTTTTGGCCGGAGACTTTTTGGGCGGATACCGTTTATGGTAGGTTTCGTTAAATACCAAGTTTCCTTTTTAGATATAAAGGTGTATATCCCGCTTCAAAATAATTGATTTTACTTGTTCTATATTCGAACTATTTGCTCGTTGTTTCAGAGTCGGCCACAGATATCGGTCGAGGAAACTTCATGTCGACGATTTCGTCATTGGACAACCGAACCGACATGTTCTATGCTGTTTTTAATACTCCAGAGTAAGTTTTCAACATATTTTCTATGCATGCCTTTAATGATCTCTTTGACGTTATAAAGCATAGCCATAACCATTTATATTTTTCTAGCGACGTGTACATTAGGACGTTTCCATTTTAATTTCGCATGCAAATGTGACAGCAAATTAAGTTGGTGAATCGCCAATTAAAACTATTTATTTTTTATTTTTTGCTCAGTTATTGCGCTTTGATTAAATTACTGATTTAGTTACGATGTTAATGAAAAATATTTATAACAAGAACAAATTAGAGTACCGATTACAAAATTCAAAATTAATTTTCGAACACTTTCACCATTCAAACGTTTTTCATAACGCCAAAGGTTAATGTTTAAATAACGTTATAACCCTCAATGTGTCAACCCTATGCATTGATATAAAAGGAGTGACGCAACTTCTTTTAATAAAGCCTCCATTTATAATATTACTGAAACTATACACCCGTTGGTAACTGCGACTTTACCCCGCGCTTAATAGAAAAATATGTTTTGTTTAGGCCAAAAGGGTGTTTTGACTTAGTGCAAAAACTGTCTTGTTTTTAAACTATTATATTAGACTTTGAATGAAGTAAGGGGTAAGACTCGGGTTAAAATAGACGTAGAGCAATAAAACAAAATGTTGGGGAGTTGAATTCATGGCGTGCATGAATAAAGAACACTTGAATGATTGATGACATGAGAATAAAGCCCTCTGTTCTGACATATAGACCTTCTCTAACTTACATGAACTTCGTCCTGAGTTCTTACCCGGTATACAGTGCGCTATTAAAGCCTTGTTCATGAATCGTAAGAGAACTTTAAAATAGTGTGCTAAAACATACTTAAGATAGGCGAAACGACCAATTAAAATGGTGTCACTTTGCGATACCACTGATTATGTTGCTTTTAATACTCAAGAATACCTCTTATTATTCTGATAAAAATATAAGTTAGAAATTTCTATAAGATGCGCATTTGAGTTTCCCGGTACATATACAACTACACTTTAATTCACTTGCCGAAAAACGTTCTACCGCGTTACGCACGTTGCAATATGATATTTGCATAGGGTCTTGACTTCCAATTCAATTCCTTTGAAACGTGAACAAAGCCTAGGTAATATAAATGTTTCAAGTGTTTTGAAGATGTTGTGATTTGCCTTTGTAATCAAACTGTTCCTAAAGTCATTGTATTTTTTTGAAAACACACAATACATTGCCTGTTTTGCACCAGGTGCAGGAGATAACAAAAAGTACAATTTTCTATTGAAATTGAAGAATATAAAGGAAATAATAAGCTATGAATAGGTGGTAGATTGTGTATATGTTAATTATATTCGTAGTCTGTGAATCGCTTTAATTGTAATAATGATAATTGTTTCGGAGTCAGTCCGGTCATTTCCATTTCCTGTTAATGACGCGCATGCTTAATTGTCTCAACTGTATTTTAATTTCGGATGTCATGCATCGTTTGAAAAAAAAACATGCTTTCTGTTTTTTTTCCTGAAAACAAACAAAATAACTCTTAGCAGGCGTAATTGCGCATCACATAAATTATATTTTACAAATAGTTTATTATATGTTGTCTCAATCCTATTTTTGCTATGCAGCTTTGACTTATATGGTGTGTGACGTGTGTCTCTCTTTCCGTTTGTTACAGGAATAGCATCCATGGTTCCGCAGTGTGTGCGTTCCGAATGAGCGACGTTCTTCAAGTATTCGAGGGACCATTCAAAGACCAGAAACAACCAAACTCAAACTGGCTCCCTGTCAGTGATATGGACACTCCGCATCCACATCCGGCCAAGGTGATTCATTAATTTATATATAGTTTATGTGAGCCAGTTTAATATGAGTCCATTTTTCGTCGCAGGCATCATAAAACTTCACGATGAAATGTAAGGTAGAATTCAAGGCAGCACTAACGTTATCTCAATTTTACGATGAAAAAATTACGTTTGTAAACTAAAATGCTACCAAACTATACTTTGACCTACATATGCGACCATGCAACATATTTCTTTGTAGAGTTAATTATAATCAATGAATTGTCATAAATAAGTATTTGATTGATTTGTTTATTTGCAGACATGCTCCAATGATTCCACGAGCATTTCCGACCAGACGCTGAACTTCATCAAGACGCATCCGCTCATGGACGGAGTGGTTCCCTCGTTCGGTGCTCAACCAGTCATGGTGCAGGCCAGCACAAAGTAAGATATCCTTTTATTATTAATTAAATTAGTCCTTTTATTTTAGTAGTTAAACCAATTATTTTTGGATAACTCCTGTCCGATTTTACAATAAAATTGGGTTTTAAAACAGCTTGTTGACTTGTTGAACCTCGGGAGCGCTATCCTTTTTTTCGGTCTTGACAATTTTTTTTCTTGCACCAAAAGATTCCACCAATAGCTCGATGCTATTATTTCAATTTCTGTTATATATAGTTTATATTTATTTGTCGTTTGATTTTATTGGAGATCGCTATGATATACATTAATTGCACAGAGATTCAATAGATTACTATATGATAAGGTTCTCATTCAATACATGTTATCTATTATTGCCGTCATATATTATGCAAATCATTATTGATCATTGTAATGTATTATCATAACTGCATAATGAGTTACCACATAGAAGGAATCGGTATCAGAGATATGTTAAGCCACACAAATAATTTTGGTGAGGAATGTTCCCAGACTGATTAAGCATGGATTTAGACGATCTTTTACATTAGCGCCCCTTTTTGCCATTCCGTAATTGAATACAACATCGATATTTTTATTATATCTATTCTTAAGTAATTGGGATTTCCACGGCTGTTTAGTCTTATGTCAGCATTAAAACAGCAATAACAAAAGACGATGTCATCAGGAAAAAATGCAGAATATTTCTTTTTCTCAGACCTCACGGACTGTGAATCTAGATATACATAGTGTTGTGTTCCATTCCGTTATTTTACACCAGTATCTTGCAGAAACGACACGTACAAGTTGAAAATTCTAATATAAAACTTATATCGGATATACAAAATTAAAAAGTGATAACTAGTTTTGAAAATTAATTGGATATTGTTGTGTGCAGTTACAGACTAACGAAAATCGCAGTCGATTGGCAAGTGCATGCGGCGGATGGGAGATACTACGACGTGCTTTTTATTGGAACAGGTGAGTTTCTATATAATGTAGGTCAAATTATAATTACCTTGAATTGTAAATTACTTTCAAGATATGACAATACGGTAGCTAAAATCTGTGTGTCATCTAAGAAAATTCTAAACATCGATATATTTTTAAAATACCATATTGAATGGAGGTGAGGATGTAAATCTATAAAATTTGATGATTGTAAATTAAATGCATAAAAACATAAAGTAAATAAACATTTCTGGATCAACCCAGCAGGTGCAAGTGTAGACTACAGTGTTGATTAAATCAATCGCCTATTGAAGTTTCAATATAAGAAACTACAATAACAAATATTTATACAAACCAAATTTCGTCTTTTCATATCAGACGACGGCCGCGTGCTAAAAACCATCAACTACGGCATCAGCCAAGTGGAAACCGTGATCATCGAGGACATTGAAGTATTCCACGACAAATCTCCCGTCGTTAATATTAAAGTGTATAGAAATCGGGATCGAGGCGAGGCGAAATTGGTGGTCGTGTCGGCCAATGAAGTCAAGACTGTGCCTCTGCAGAGGTGTCATCTATCACATACTTGCAGGTACAAACTACGTTTAACTTTTCAAAATTGAAAAAAAAAGCTTATTTATGATACATTATGTAAATGGAAGTGGTTTTCATAGATAATAGAAATAAAATATATCTTGTTTCGATTTGTTTCGCTGACTAATTGTGTTGATTCGATAGCATAACATTTGACGTCAGTTTCATATTCATGTGGTTATTTTTTCCTTAATAAATTCACCCAATATATCTAGCATAAATTAAGGTATTCTAATTACATTTCGATATGATTTTTCAGTGAATGTGTAGCGACACAGGACCCTTATTGCTCGTGGCATCGTAACCGTTGCCTCTACTCACGTCTCGGATTACAAAGCATCTACACAGCAAAACATCACGAGTGCCCAGCAGGGGAAATCCCTACCACAATTGGTGAGAACATTGTTTTTGTGTGCGCTCTGGTCAAAGGTGGCTTTTGAATTTATATAGGAATATATCATTTGTAGAGGTCCCTCAATATTTTTAGTTTCGTACAAATTACGTTGCGTCGGGTCGTTAATATGTTGATTTGCCATACAAAAAATGTATATACGTAACGGCACAGCGTTATTTATACGTTTACTAAGAATAAACCATGACGTTCCCACAAACAAAAAATAGGCATACATTCCCACTGCCTTATTGGATGAGTAGTTATGAATAATAATAACCTAGGAAAATAGTTTTTAATATTGAGGGAACCTCGTTTTGGGTTTGAATTTCCCATTGTATGTAGCTATTGTAGTTTCATAATAACATGTCTTTTCCGTAATTTGATTGTTTAAAAAATGAGTACGCGTAATTATGTATTACAATTCATTTTACTCATACAAATATTGTGATTTTTTATATATATCACGCTGACGAACTTGATTTCAAATGTCGAGTTACAAACAACAAAATATGCATGATTTAAAAAATGATTGAATAGAATTATTATTAAAAAAGAAATAAAAATGTGCTTGAATATCTGAGAATGCCCCTATAAAATATCACACATACTCTGTGTACTTTGAGTTTCACTTGATCATTTCCGTTTTGTTTGCAACGAACTTATTATAGTATTAACTTATATAATAACAATTAATATAAAGAGAAAATATTCTTATTTCTTTAGTTTTATTGATTGAAATAAATCATACTAAATGAGTGCTTTTGAAACGTTATCAAATGGTAGCAACAGTAAGAACAAACATGTGTGCAGTTCAATCTGGGTGGCTTGATAACTTTATTTATCATAAAATATAAAACTTACAATTTTTACATACTTACCAATATTGATAAACTTACCATATTTTTCGCTGCTGCCATGGTAATAGCACCGGATTCGACTCCCGCTGCAGCGATCACGTGTCCTCCCTGCCCCACGTGTAGAGTGGCGACATCTGGTGACGGAGACAATAACCAAAATCCCGCCATCACCCCTAAACCCAACCACACGGGTTAGTTTTGCTGTGTTGCCTTTTTTGTATCCCCGAAAACCATTGCTCGTTGTCATTGTGTCCGACCTTATATGTAGACTCTACTGTATGTATTTATATGTCATTTGTATATTAACCCAGGGTGAATGCTTCCGCTGACAAAATCAATTTTATATAAACCGTCGCTTATTGACAAACTTAAGAAATTTAACTCTCTGTAGCTCCTAAAATATCTGGTTATAGAATCTAGACTAAAAAAGACACAGTCTCCATAATTTGTTCTTATTATTAGATATGTAATATAATATTATCAATCAACAATTTTAATCATTCATGTGGCCAAACACATCTATAAGCTAACCTATTTATTTTAGTCGAATAAACGAAAAAATGGGTAGATTAATCAGTATCCCTGTTATTCATTAACATAGATATTCAATATAAATACGACAAAATACAACATAATACGGTCCATAATTTAGACTTTAAAATCACAAATCTAATTGAGCATTTCTTTTAAACTATTCTGCTCTTTTTGGGTGATGAAATGGGTTAATTTATAGACAATTGGATTTCTACTTGTATGTTGAACTGCACTTTTACTCTACTTCTTATTTGTCAATTTCTATTATAAGCCCCCAGCCAACCAATTTGGCTGAGGGCTATTTCTATCTCCCATTCCGTCCGTCTGTCCGTCTTTTAACATTTGAGGAGCAGTAGTTTTTCCGCGGCATTTCGGTATGAAGCCTTTGTTCTAGGGTTCTGAAACTTCACACAGTGAAGGAATATATATTGTAGATGTGCAACGTTGAGGTTTCAGTTTGATCGACCAAAATTTATCGAAATTATGGGGGTCTGAACTTAGACGAATTTGAGATAATTTAGGATATTTATACAACACTTTGTCCGCGGCACTTTGGTATGAAAACTCTGTCCTAGGGTTCTGAAACTTCACACAGTGACAAAATATATATTGTAAATGTGCAACGTCGAGGTTCAGCTTGGTCAAACAAGAATTGTCGAAATAACGGGGTAATGAACTTAGACGAATTTGAGGTATTTTGGGATATTAGTACAGCACAGAAAGATTACGCGTATATTGTGACGTTGTGAGGACTTCGTTGTGTGGAAGAATATGTCAAGCAACGGTTGGATAAGACGTTGTGAGAAAGACATTATGAGAAAGACTTTGTGAGAAAGATGTTGTGAGAAAGACGTTGTGAGAAAGACGTTGTGAGGAAGACGTTGTAAGAAAGACGTTCGGAGAAAGACGTTGTGAGGAAGACTTATTGAGAAAGACATTGTGAGCAAGATATTTCTGTTGCCCTGCTTCTTTCAATCGACAAATAGTTGTGATAAATAATGTTTTGCATAGGCTGGGGCTTTGCATCTCTGATGCCTATGTTTTCTAACATTTATCCACAAAATCTTGTGATTTTTTTCATTAATATTGCACGTCCTTTATATAATCCGTTCGCATCGTGTTTCTGTAGGAATTATCGAGATTCATTTTTGTTAATTCATTTTGTGTTCTCGTACTGCACATTTGGCTCGATTATTCACTTTAATCAATCTACACAGTTAATCCCAATTATGTTCACATTTCGATTTTTCTTTCCTTTGTATTGTGTGTTCAACATTGTTTCGTTCGTGTGTCTTATTATCTATAATTTTCATTAAATAAAGATTCATTTTTTTCATTTCGATAAAGTTGATAATTTCAAATAAAAAATATCCGATATTGCGGTTGAATTTACGTTTAGTTTGAATCTATTTTGCAACACTATATGCTTATTTTGGATTGATAAACTTGTTTGGTTTTGCTAATTAACCAAATATTGGAGGTGCTGTTTTGCTTAGCATGAACACTCTTATCTTTATTAGGCATATATAAATTAGATTTAGTTGTTTTCCTTCGTTTTGGATAAGTATTTTTTCTCCTTTTAATGCCTTCATCTAATGAAAGTTGCTTTGGTCTGCAGATACTCGAATGATGGAGAGCCCATATGAAGGCCCTACTCCAACAGAAATGAGCAACGAGATTCCCCTTGTACCAATTCCAGGTAGAGTCTACCTTGTGATTCTCTTGTGGTAGTCACAGAAGTTTTAAGTCTATACTTATCTGAATTTCTTGGATGTAGATTGGAAACAGATTCTGATTAAAAATCTATAAGTCGCCCTAAACTAGCATATGATGTGACAAAAAACGTTCTTCAAATTTAAAAAAAAAACAATTGTCAACAATTTTCCCATGCTCCATCTTAGAATATAGCAAAACTACAGCTATTTACATTTCTTAAATTTTATGACAATAATTACTGTGTTCTTACCTATATTTCTCCTCGCTTGAATGGATTCGCAATCAAATTACAATTGGACACTTTGATGTGTTAGAAACGTTTATCAAATAACCACAAATTAACTCAACAGTCTCAATATACCAGATTTAATTTTACTACAAGTCATATTTTATTACCACTTAAATGCTTATATTTCCATTTATCTGTTTTCAGATCCCGTCAAAATGGAAAAGGAGTACAGCTCGGGCGACATGGCAACCGCTGTCGTCACTTCCGTTTTCCTTTCCCTCATTATTGGCTTCGTCCTGGGCGCCGCCTTCGTCTATTTCTTTTTCCACCGACGCGCCGCTGCAAAACGACGCGACTCGCGCGGTGGCATGTTCCGCGACTCAAAACCCAGTGGTGTCTATGGTGGAGGAGAAACAAAAAAGGCGTTGAATGAATACCACGGTGTTGTCGATGTAGACTCGTTAAAAAAGCATCGCCATGACGACCAAATCAATGTGAACACCGCATCAACAGACAATTGCTATGGCGACGCGCCTAACTACGCGTTGTTGCCCCAAGCAACGCATCACGTGACACCGCCTCCGTCGCATGTGCACATACCCGTCCATCCACATACGCCCAATTTGCGGCCACTCCCCGAGAAGCCCAATAATCTCGGTATGCTGCCCAATAACTTGCGGCAACAAAAGACGGTCAATGAGACACCACGTGATGCGAACACTCGATGGCAGGTGCCCTCACTTCCGGGGACGAATTCAAAGGGCGTCTTCACGTAAAAATGTGCCACAAAAAATAGTGCGGTTTTTATATATTTATAAAAGAGACATCCTTGAAATGTGAAGGGTGCTCAGACGTTATATCCACAATACGTCCAAATATAAACTCAGTGGTGGCTATAATACGTACACATACTGCATTTATGAGGGGATTTGAAATATATTGCTCTGTGATGCTTCAAAAACAAGTACCAAACAATGTTGTACATCATACATGTACCATGCATGAGGTACCAAACAATTCCGACACGGATCACCACATATATGTGTGTTTGTTTGAAAACTTGAGCATAATAGCCACGAACAAATTGGCAAATAGTGTGACCAAAATGGTTGTAGAGACATATCAAAGAGTGTGATATGGAGAAAGGGGAGAGGGGGGGCTGAGAGCCCTTATACATTCGTTGTTTTGCCGTTCAACACTTGAATATGTGTATAATTTCGAAGAGTTATTTTGTATATGTTTAAATACAATATAAAAAACAGTGTTATATGTTAATCGGCCTACGGGGGTCTAAATCTACCAAATTTACCAAAGTAAACTTCCAAATATATATAAAAATTCAATCAGCATCCCACACATTTCTAATTTATATATAAAATCTTTCCCAATGAATTCGTTGCCAAATAGTTCTTGAGATCTATGGAAAGCAACAAATAATGCATTCTCAAAATATGCGTATGTGTTTATTTACAAATCCTATTCGACCTTTAATGGTTCCTTAAATTCTCATGATTGCTCGAAAATGTGCCAATAGCAGTCCGATTGTCATGTATCCATATAGCTTTTTCGCCTTTTCTGTTGTTAAAGGGGAATCTTTTTCCTAACGACCACTTTGACGGCTTATATTTCCAAAACGGTATATGCAATGCAAAATAGTTTTGGCATTGCAAATTTCTAACAAAAAATGGGATTGATTTACAAAAATTCAATATTCTAGGTTGAGAAATTAAAAAGATATCAAATAAAAACGTATTTTATGATTTATTTTCTCATTTTTATTCCTGAATAATTGTGTTCTCCCAAAGTGAGCTGAATTCTATTGTCTCTGAATAAGAGGGTCTATCAAAGACAAAGGCTGGTTTCTATTACTAGTCGCACCTTTCCGCGGGTGGATGATTTTACCAATAGAAACAATGTGTAAAAATTTGAGAGCTTGTCTACACGTAAACAAGTAGAATATATACGAAGCCAGTAACTGTGTGTTTGAATTTGGGAAGGGGGGGGGTACTCTTGAGGACAATTAAGGATATAAAAAAAATCTCGCGAAAGATATTTTATGAGCATTCAGGAAATTTATAATTTTATATTGTCCAATAAATGCGGTTTAAATATCGCATTGCTTGGGGTTGTACATGTATGTAATATTCATGATATATATCTGAATATTAGAATGATCAATTTGAAAATAAATATAATATTCAAATGTAGCTTCAACCAACATTTGGTATTAAGACAATAAAACATGTTCGTTTGAATAAATCGAAATAAAATTTGAGTTTTTTTAATTGCGGATGACTATGGTTTTAAACATAGACTTGAATCATGCTCCGTAAAAAATATAAAAGATAATTTTTGCCATTAAAAAATATCAACAGGTAACCCGTTCTATAGCCCCCCCCCCCCTACCTTTTTTCCTTGAAAGCGTGTGGAATATCATACCGATTCAGTCATAACCGGTAGAGAGCAGATCGTTGATTTGGGACGTATTTACATAATGGGGCAAAATAA
>LQRL01063812.1:0-31802 GCA_001703475.1 Hydroides elegans | reverse complement strand
AATGCCCCTCTCAATAATCCCTCAACCCCCAACAATCAGGGCTCTAATCCGATTAGTTTTGAGGATATCGATTTTTGCCCCATATCGCATGCTATGTAGTCCTGAATCTGTGCTTGTGGGGTTATCATAAAAGCATTGATGTGTTAAACCAGCTTATTTGAACTACATATATGTCATTGAAAGGATCTCTTCAAGTTTATTTTACATTTTTCTGGGAACCGTGACTAATATTTCATATTAATCCGATGGTTTTTATCCGTAAACTGTGTTCTTCTTTTCGAAATGCCATATATGGTGTTGCTCTCTTTATTTTAAAATTATCGTTTTATCTACAATTTAATCCTATATTTATCAGGGTTTTGTAAAACGCATACACATATATGATGATATGCATGAAGACGACTCCGTAGAAACAACGGGTTTTTCGAAAAATGAGATAATTCCCTTCAGTTTTGTTTTCCTTCTTAAGAGCATATTTTTTCAACATTTATCATTGACAATTTTAAGAAAAATAAATAAATAAATTTGGATATAAACAAAACTGTTCTTAATTATATTCTTAACGCTGAGCACAAATGATTAGATTGCTTCATTTGCTTTTTAAATGTGAAAATTAGGTATTTTAAGATTAGTAAATTCTCGAAGGAAGAACATGACAAAGCTGAACAATCCCATTTAATAATTGCCTATATAATATTAAAAATATTAATTATCACAGATTTCAAGGGCCTGTTTACACTGGAAGCGGCAAGGAGCGGCAGTGAATTCGGCAGTGACAGCAGCATCTGCTATTCTTACAACCTATATTTTCTTGTAAGCAGATAGACTGTATTTGACCGAGTCCTATAAAGAATATGTAAGAGCCGCTGCCGCTCCTTGCCGTTTACCATGTTCAAAGTAGCCAAATGATGTAAGTTTCATAATAATGCTAACTTCACCGTCCTGAAAGCTCAAAGTTATCAAGCTGTGCATGCAGACCTTCCTACTATCATATAATATCTTGTTAGAATGAAGCATTCTATAAATAATAACTATTTCCAAAAATATATTTAATCATGCAAATATAATTTGATATTATACATGTATATCATCAATTTGCTTTTGAAATCAAGTCAGTTGGAATAAGTGATCTGATTCATTTATTTTTATGGAAACCAATTCAATGTTAAGGATATTTAAAGAGTTGATATAGGTTTATAAAAACTTGGCATTAATATCGTTATTCGAAAATAGCAACATACCGAGTAATTGTGGTGATAACTTAAATTAGAATTGATTGGTGAAAAGTCATAATCGTCCAAAATGGGAATTCTTAGTAAATTACAACTTTAAGAACAAAATTGACTTTACAAGTCATTTGAATGAGATAAGGATATGTTACTTCCCCAATTATAAGACATGATGATACAAATATAAAATTTCATATGAAATAACAGCCTACTATAATATTGTCTCGTTACGGATTTGTCTTATTCAATTTAAAATAGTTTATATGCGCAATTGACCAACTACAAAAATAATATCATATTGCTCTCCTTAAATAGGAACATGTTTTGTGTACAATGGTTACTAAGTATCTTGCACGGAACTCTTCAACTGCACTTTGAATATAAATGTAACCGAACGAAAATAAAGAAGAAGAAATGCTAAGCCAATGAACAAAAATTTGATTTTTGCAATGAATAAAAAAAATGAAATGACCGATGAAAGGTGTTATCAATTAAAACAAAACGTATGAAATCACTTTGTTTTAATCAAACGTTTCCTTTTTCTAATATCAACATAGACTTCCTAGCCTAGAGCTGCTCTGAATCCAGGATAAAACCTCAAGGGAGCATTCGATGATGTATTGAAATATACTTGATATTCGATTATTTACAATCAATATTTTGGAAATCATCACACAGTAGAGCTTATATAGTGTCCGTCTCAGGGTTTTCTGGTGGATACCTCGTTTGATATTCACTTCTCGCCTATTCCATACTAATGAAAAAGGTTATTTTTTTTATCTTTTTGAGAAATTGATCAAATGGAAACATTCAGCACTTTCATGTGCTCGTGGTTACATTTTTTTTATAATATCACTTTGTTCTAGCCACAGAGTGGTTGGAACTGTTTGATGTAAGCCGTCGCTACACTTGGTATGTGGTACCGAGTACCAACTCGATTCAGTAACGCAGTGTTACTAAAACACCGAAAATCTCCCATTTCCTATACACACAAATAACCAATTTTCTGCTAAATTATTGAGAAATATGGCAAAATAGAGGATTATTTCCATTCTTTTGGATGCATGTGAAACATGCTATATTCATAATAAACCAATAAATGGGACTTTATAGTGACTTGCTATTTGCAATATTAAAGTTATTTAAAGCAAACGAATTAAATTTGGGTGTATTCATTTAATTTTGATATCATATCTATAAGTTAATTTTCTTTCAGTTTGGGTTGAAATTACCCCAATTATGTCATAAAAGTTTCTGACCTAATTTGAATCTGAGTGGGCACATATATACATGTACATGAAAATTACCTTATGAAGTCATTGCATTTTCAGATAAACAATAACAATATGCAATTAAATAGGAACCGAAATTCCAATAAATAGTGTTTAACATGTCAAAGACATAATTATAAAAGGGTTAACTGAAAATAGTAAAGGGTTTCGGGAAAAGAATTGAGTCACAATCCTTTGTGTGGTTTGAGTGAGTCATTGCCAAACATGTTAGCGTGAAATTTGAGAGATGTTCCCCTCGGCAAAATATGCTTTGGCGATAATGCAAAATCCGCAAGGGTAAAAAAGAACGTTAATAATTTATGTATCTGGAATGATTTTGATTGTTTATAAAGAAAAACTTAAAGGATTTAGATCCGATACCTGATTAACAAATAGAAAATTGATGAAAATAAGTTGCTCCAATTTTTGGCAAACAAGAATATAAACTCTTAATCTGCGATTGTAATATGTGTATTGATTGTATCATTTCATTAAATGTTTAATATAGTATAACTTACATCTCGCCGATTCAGACAATAAATGAAATAGTTGAATACCTGGACTGAAATATGATATGTATTATTTCTGTTTAAAAAATGAATACAATTCTGAGGTTTAAGAGATAATACAAATGTTAATATAAAATAACATAAGAAATAACACGATTAAACCTAGGCCGCGTTCACGTTAACAGAAAAACCCGAATACCGAGCGCTCTAAAGCCACCTTAGTTTAAAAACATAGTAATATATTTCTTTCTGTTCACGCAAAAGCGGGATTTTCTAACATTACTTACGAGACTTTTTTTGCATGAACGCGGCTTTATTATTTAAAATAGGTGGCGAGGCCCTATAGACGTATTTAAACACATATTATTAATAAGGCGATTATTGTACCACTTTAAAATTTACTCACGTACTTGGCTTTGAGAAAACACAATTTATGTTTTGAAAAAAAAAACGGAAATTAGCTGATTTCCCATTTTGTTTCTGGCACACATTTTTTTTCATAGAATATCAACAATATTTGATGGGATGTATGCAAACATGAATTAACCAGGGTATCCCAATCTGCCTTCTGAGCAAAATTACAAGCGATTCCGACTTATTTGAAAGATCAATTTAACATTTGATAGACAAAATAGCCTTATTATTTTAGATCATCCGTTTTAGTAGATATAATTGCAAGTGTTGATTTCTGCATATACAGTAAACGCGCTTTATAACTTTGCCACTCCACGCCCGCACGCTTAATACTCCACGCCCGCACGCTTATTACTCAACGCTTGAATTCATTTTTGTTCATGCTCGCACGCCCGCACGCCCGCACGCCCGCACGCTTATGTGTGTGTATATAAAGGATGCAAGGCATAACCATTCATCACTCTGCTATATGCCTCTATTATCACTTGAGCAACTACCAAATAAATACCTTTACCACATATTTTAATCCCCATATTAAGATTAAATTGATCTCCAAGCATTTAATTATATAACATCGAAGTATCATTTTATGTATACAAATTCATTAAAGAGAATATGCACACCAAATAACCCCTTGTAATAATTAAATGATAGGTGTTAAAATATTAAAAGTAACCTTTACTCTAGTAAATGAACACTCATTTTGTGTAAATGATAAATAGTTAATGCGTTACATTCTTATAATAATGGCAGCAACCCAAATATTGAATAACACTGTAAAAACATTAAAATCGGTCTTTCCATCATAAATTTAATATGTTAAAGAAACTAAAAATAAACATTTATAAGTGAAAATTCATACTTTTTTTTTAAACTTAAAAACACTTAAAGCAGTCTTCATGATAAGGTACATGGAGCCGGCCGAATAACTAGGTGTTTAGAAAAATATTGTTTAATCACCAAGAATGTATTTATATTTTTATATTTGTTATACAATTATTTATCAAATATAATATAGACATTCGACATGATCATATTTGTTTATCCACGCCCGCACGCTCGCACGCCCGCACGCCTGCACGCCCGCACGCTTAAATCACTCCACGCTTAAATCGAATTTTGTCCACGCTAAAATCCTATCGTGCGCACGCCCGCACGCCCGCACGCCCGCACGATGCAAAGTTATAAAGCGCGTTTACTATAACATTGAGTATATTACATTTATAGTTCAAATGTTCATACCTGGAAATAAAAGTTTATCAGATTTGTTTTACCAAAAAAAAATTGTTTTTGTTTTTTTTTCGGCTACAATTGTATACAAGGCATAGTCTACTAATGACAAGTGATATGGTCTAGTGATGCATAAACTATAGATAGTTATTCATTAACTTCATATTTATATTGAGAATTGTACTCAAAATACGTAGAACTTTTGTTTACATGTATTCTTTTTTATATGACGGATTTTGGCTGATTTCGAAGATGAAAACTATTCTGAAACACATCGGTTTAAGTATGTAGACTTTTAAAATTTTATGTAAGTGACTTTTAAATTATGGTAAATGACATACAAATAGGTCGACGACTATGCGGTCATTGCTCTGTTGGTATGCATTTCAACATCTATGGGTTCGGACGGACAATGGCGGCATGATTATAATGGGAGATATTCAGTCACAAATAAGATTAATTTCATCCACATTCGTATACGCAATATATATGAAATATATGAATACTTGTAATCGTGACTATTTGATGAATAGAAGATAACAGACTAGTCTACGTAATAAAACAATTTCATTAATTTCAGCTTGTTAACTTCTAAAACGTGTAACAGAGAATACAACTAGGTTTTGCCAAATGTTAAACAGACAACATAGTGCTCTCAATAATTTCGCTAAGAATTTATGGCTTGTCATTTAAGTGTTCATCGCCGTATTTACATGACACTTCGAAATTCGTTTTAACCTTTAGGAATGCATTGTGCACAAAGGTGTCGAAAATTTAACGATTGTAAATTCATTGTGCTATCGATCACACACTCAAAGAGAACATGACGAGATATTCCCTAAAAAGTGGATCCCTTCAAGATCAATATTGGCCGGCAACTTTCAATATGTTTGAAGCATTTAAATTTAAGAACCACTCTTTTGGTAAATTTCGTTGTTTTAATATTTTAACCATGTGGATGAAGCTGTTTACGATGATATGGCTTTCGTTTGGGGAGTTCAAAATGGTGTCACTGCAACACCTTGGGAAAAATCATAAGCATAATTTTGTTACATTAACTTTTATATTTTTGTCCGGTTAACGAGCAACAATCAACGGGCTACTGTATGTTTTTTTCATTTCAAGTTTTTTTTTATTTCATGATTTCATGTTTTCCCTTGACTCCTGAATGGTATTTTATCCAGACAATTCAAATACAAAAATTACCCGTCTGTCAATGTCCCTCAAATAGTTTTATCTACAATTTGATATATAAATAAGTTTAGGATGCTTTGATATACGTCTTAACGGAACTTAGTTAGTGTACTTTCAGTAATGTATGAAATATTTAAGAGTATCCATTCGGAAGACATCGTTTTACTGGTAATGATTTCTAAAAACTTCTTAAATCGTCCGTATGGTGCTTTTGACTATCTGCCGTTTAAGGGTGCAGTCATCGGGCAGCGGCAGATTTGCCGCATACCACATAATTTGGTTTAAAAGATCGTTCCGCAACGCCGCAAATCTATTTAACCAAATTGTGTGGTATGCGGCAAATTTGCCGCTGCACGATGACCGCACCCTAGGATGCATGGCGGCATTTCTTCTAACGTTATTTGAATGTTTTTGGGTGTATTGATGCTTGAAGTTTGGTTAATGTTTACCGTTCCTTCGTAGAATATATGTGTATATCGAAATACAATAAAAGTGAAACAAAACAGCGCTCCATTCCTTGTTTATGTTTTTTCTTATAAAATATGATTTTATGCATAGTTTTCTTATACATATTATAAACGTACATATACATTTTGATATGGTTATCTATATATAATGTTTTGTTTTGTATTTTATCTTATTATGTCATAACAATAAAAAAATGCTTGAACATGTACCAACCAAAAGGACCACAAATATCTTTTTATTTAAAATTTCTTAAAGCAATAACACATTACTTTCTAAGCAAACAAATCATACTTTGCACCATGATATGACTTTTAAGCTGAAGTAACATATACAAGTTAATGGACTAATTTCAATGACTATTGTTGAAGAATATCAGAAAGCATCAATTAACATCAATCCTACAAAATGCAGATTCTGAATTGAAAAGTCAAGGTCTTGTACTTTCATAAAGCGTTTTCATAGCTATAATAAATATAATCAAATATACTCTGTAATTTGATTGGCATGGATATCTTGCAACGGCCTAATTTCATTAAGAATTATACACAACGTAAGGGAGTGGCCAGACTTTGAGCGACGAGGTGCGACGGTGATTCCTGTCCTTATTATATATGTTCTTTATTGGACTTTGTTATTTTTTTTTTCAAAATCGCTCAATATCGCGTAGTCCTAGGTGGCCACAGTTAAAGCGATTTGCTGCGATTTATAGCGATAGTAGAAACATTACAATTTCGTCATGCTAGTAGTAATATATGATGAAACCAGTCATATGTTTGTGAACAGTTAACATAATTCCAAAGTACAAGCATATATAGTTGCGGTAAACTGTTGAAATCCAAATTGCTGAATTGATAAATGGTTAAGGGTTGAAATCAAACTTTTAATAATGTTATATTTTGAAGTTCAGGCAACAAATATATTAAGTACACTTATGCATCTGACCATGCACTAAATAGGTGTGATATATAAACATTCGTAAATAATAAACATCGAAAAGCTCCTTAAAATCTTAAATCCTGGTGATGCAATTGCTGTACATTAATGTTCTTACACAAAGCCTACATAGATAAAATATAGTGTTGATTTGAAAGCACTTATACACGGGTAATTTAATACAAAGTAATGGCCAATGATATATTATGGCGTATTTGGTTTGGCATTTAAAAGGAGGTATGTTGTGAACTTGATACAAAATATATCATATGTTTCAGTATATTATACATGTATATATAAAAAAGCAATCAACAATAGGTTCGGACAACGTTGTACTTGCACTTAGCAAATATTTTTTGTAATCATGCTAAGTTCTTATATAGATTTCATTTATTATCATATTTTCATCTTGTAAACTTCTTCCTAAGATAATAACTAATTCAAACGTATGATTATAGCACAAATATATGCATTTGAGTAGAGACATGCTCACCCGAAATTTATAGATCCGGTGTCACGTACAGGAACATACTCTGGTATAAAAAAACATGTGGTTGTCTTGATTACGAAGAATACGAAGGGTTTCTTTGCACGCAACACCGGTACATTGTTTCTATAGTTCAAAACGCATTTTACCGCTCATAAAACACCCTATAGATTTAGTTTTTATTTGAATAATTGATGTTTACTCAACTATCGCGATGAATATTGATCACAATTCTACAATGGAATTAATGTAAATTGTATTTTACGAAATCATCATGTCACTCCGGATACACAAGAAAAAGGCATATGCGTATTTCATCAATTGTAGCCATACATTTGTCTACATATGGACCTGCATATGTTCACATTTTAAAGCAATCGAAAAATGTATCCATGTCCATAAACAGTATTTTCAAAAAAAACTTTATGTAATAAAGTTACAACATTACAAAACCATATAAAGACAGAAACCATAAAAACTCATCCACAAAAGTTTGTAAGTACGGAATATACCGATAAATACAGACTGTAACATTTCACCATGCGATGCCCCGCAGTACAAAATAAGTCGCACAGGTAAAGCGTTTAATAAATATTCAAGAGGCGACGGTATCTTTACGGTTCGCTGTCTCCAATATTCGTGACAGATAAAGGGTATCGCCTTCAAAGTGGGGAGTCGAAGTTATTACAGTGCAATATGCAAGATTTTGCATTCGTACCTTATATTTCCCGATTCATAGTGTCACAATCATAGAATGTTTTGCATTTGGTTTTACTATAGGCCTATATCGTAGATTTCATGCTAAAACTAATCGTTATGCATGCATAGGGTCAATTCAGTAGACATGAAAATGAAATCTCACAAAGAATTTTATTTTGTGTACGATTTGCTCGTGTTTTTCAACGATTATGATAATTCATGTGTCGACTTATACAAAAGAAGAATACATAACTACAACTACTACAGTATAAACATAAAACTATCAGGTAAACGCATTTTCATATGAACAACTATCTTACAGTGGGCTCTCTCTCTAAATTAAGAAAAATAAGTCTCATGATAGCGAAATCTAGCAAACATTTAATTTTACAAAAAAGTAAACTTAATTAGATACATACAAACTTAATTATATATCGATTTCAGTTAATTACAAAATTGAAAGTTTATTTTGAATGAGGTTTTGTGATGTTTGTTCAAAAACCTTTGATGTTGCATTTAGGTTAATATATATGTATGAGTCGTGAACACCTTTTTCTATATATATTCCTCACTCAATACCCCATGTCAAGCTTTACTTGTTCTGTAATTTACTTCAATATTTTTCTTACATTGGTGCCAAATGTCGTGATCAGACTTCTTTGTCACAACGAGTAAATTAAAGGAATGACACACAATTAAGCACTGCTCAACTATACCAAGTTCTCACTTTTTTGCCCATAGAACACATAAAACGTGAGTTGGGCAAAAGGCCATGACTATGTCGATTTGACATATCAACATAAGCTGTTCCTGCTCTACATGTACTTATGCAAAAAAAATATTTCTCGGGATATTGAATTCAAAACTTCTAATCTCATGGAAGCCCAAAAACGAATTACAAAACTAAAACTCCAACTCCATTAGCATTTGTATTCACTTTACATCAAGCCAGCGATGTACTGTATCCATAAATCTCCTCATCCCCGCCATCTTGCAGCTCATACTGATGTGCGCTTTCATAAATATCTCCACCCATAGCAGGATTGTCAAAACCACCACTCGAAGTAGAGAGAGCAGGCTTTCTCTTGGGTGCCTTTTTATTTGGTTTCGAGTACAGATCATGCACTTTCCTTCGGTCCAGACTACCGGCTAGTACTACTCCGTTTCCGTTCATGAGTACTTTGTTACCATTTGAGTGTCTTATATCACTGTATAAATCATCTTCGAATATATAGCCATTCCCCGTTCCACCATTACGTGACCCTTTCGGTACTTGGAGCTCGGGTATCTCCGAGTATAGCTCCCCATTGATCATATAGGATTGCCTGGGACTCGAGTCATATTGTGGTGGCAGTGTGGAGGTGGTTGTCATGGAGGTATCGTAGCCTGGTGACCCGTTGCTAAGGTGACTCACTGGTTTCTCCGGGCGACTCAAGGTGCTCGCGTCGTCCCAGGCGTCAATAACTTCCAGGGATTTTGGCGGTTGGTGGTTGCTATGGGAAACGAAAAGGGACAAAAAAGTGAATTATTTTGGTTATTGAATTGTGAGTACAATAGAATCTTGCTGCAATATATGATATTATGTTTATTAGACATATGAGGTGATTGATTGTTGATTTGCATGTCGATTTGTGAGCGGAAAATAACGTAGCTTGCAATATAGTACTATTTTGAGATTCATTTGAAAAAAAAAATAAATCAAGGGTGTTAACACCAATGACGGTTCGTTGCGTTTAACTGTTAAGCCTAGTCGAGCTTTCACTTCGAACCCGGTATAAATAGGTTTATATTTTTATTCCGTTGCCATTTTTGCAATAAATGAAACCTATTCGGGATATAAAGTTACATCATACATTTTATTTCGCGATTTTTCATGCGCATATCAAACTATCTTATCTATCTAGTCGAAGACATGTGTATCAGATGACTTTATGAAAAACAAATTAAAAGGGTAACCACATCCATAATAGAATTTGTAATAAGGAAAAATACCCTGAAATGCATGCATAATTTTTGTCTAATGTGCGTATAATTCCACTACCTCACACAGTGTGTATTGCAATATCATACTCTGTGTCAATGCAGACAACAATATGTCTTTATCGCAAAGTATTATAAAATGAAAAATAATATGAACATTACTTCCGTCAAGAGACAAGTTAATTATATTGTAACTTTAAGTGTATATTGAGAAAGAAACCGATTTGCACCCAAATAAACAAGTCGAATGAAGAAAAATAAAATTAATATTTAGAAAATAACCCCCATGTTGCCCATTCTAAAAGAATTCACCTCTCTCAACCTCACACATGCATTTATTTATATCTAATGAAATAAATCAATTCACCTCTAATTTTAAGAAAAACAAAAAAGAGAAGAAAATGCTGCGCATGCTTACATTTTATATCTCCTTACGAGAAGGACGATGACGATGATGATGAATAATAATATCACGACGCCCCCGGCCACCACACCGCCTATTACTGGCACTGAAAGAAACAAATGAAAATTAAATGAAAAATAAAACAAATAACATTTACATATACATAATTAAATTCAAGTCAGTTGCTTAAAATAAGATGAGGCATAGGATGGGTATATACACCTCCTATTACTGGCACTGAAAGTAAAATAAAACCAAATGAAAACAAAAGAAATTTACATATACATCAATGAATAATCAAGTCAGTTGCTTTAAATAAACTTAGGTGTAGGATGGGTACATATACATCTTATCACTGGCATTGAAAGGGGAGAAATATCATATACATATATATACAATATGTCATCGTCTTTAATAAAAAATAACCGTCGGCTTGGTGATTAGCGAAAATGAATATATATGCAAACGATGTTCTTTTTAAATATTAAAAAAAACAGTCCCTTTGGCAGGTTTTGCTACTCCTCCTAACACAGGCACTGAAAAGGGTGAAAATTGAATAAACATATATGCATGCATGAATAAACAAATGGTAATTTGCATTAATAAAAATATCGCTCATCATTTTTTTCCATTATGAAAAAATGCATATCCCCTTTGTTGGACATGCAGAGTCACCTATAACTGCTGCTGAACAATCTACTGCTTAAACAGATAAAATTATATCAACCTAATTCATGCATGATTAATTTTTATATAAAATAGTGATCCCCTTGGCTGGGTATGTCACTTCATCTATTCTCGTCTTTTCCTGGCACTGTAACGCTGAATAAAACATAATAGAAATGATAGGATAATTCATTAGTCATCGTTATAAGAAGAACCCGCCTTCGGCAACCGGTATGGTACATCAATGTCATATGCCAAGATGCTAACATGGTGGTGTTTCATTGAATATGCTAATTTATCTGGTGTATTATTGTTCAGAGTAAACCGACGAATTTGGACTTAAATCTACACGTCATGTACAACAGATAAACAACGTTATTTTCCCTAAATTATGCTGGTTTACATTGATGATTAACGACCAATTAAATAATAAAAACACATTTATAACTACATTGTATTAAATATAAAATAGCGATGTCAAACTAATTTAAAACGATGAATCATGGCTTTTACAAGGGAGCGTAACAAAGTGTCTAAACGGCTATGCTTTAATTGAAAATAGGTTTAAATTATTCTTCCCACTCAGACAAAGCTCCTTCTATTTATATTGGAGATGACTAACAAAATTATGACTAATAGCAATAAACATATTTTGCACCTTATGTTTATTGTTGCAATCAGTTCATACAATAACACCCTTCTACTAATTCTCTTCAAGTAGCGTACGTTGGACGGAAAAGCACAGGAAAAGGCTGTTTATGAACGCAATATTTATGAAAAGTAGCATTGAACTTACAATATGTTAAATTTGAAAAAAAAAACACATTTTCGCATATAATGATATTTTGCAGGCAACTAGTTATAAAAAGTTATGTGTTCAAGAGCTTTACATGCTTCCTGGGCAATAGAACGAGCATCTTATAAGCTCTTCCATCCAAGATGGCTGTCACATTTTGGAAAATGCTTTCTAGCAACTTTTTTAAAGATGAATTCTCAACTTTTTGAAACATAGGTGGTGGGGTTACCCTTTTAAACGCTTGGAATCATTAGCCTTACAAACGTTGAGCATCTCTAAAATTGTTGGCTAATGATATTTGCCTTTGTATGTATGTTGGCTTCATTTACATACGTATAGATAACGTAATATGTTATTTGTTTTAAATATATTTTCGACTTGCCATGATTAAGGTGATGCAAGTGCTTGTAACATGTTTAGCAATTTAATGGTATTTGAAGAGCTGAATATATATCAGAAAACTGTCTAATGATCATTTTTGTAAGTCATAATCGTAGTTTAAATACTAACGTGAACGCAAAAGGCAATCGTCCATTCGGAAATAGTCACGATTCATCACAAAAATAGAACAAAAGTGTGAAAGCACATAGTTTCTCTGCTGTACACACAATGTGTATAAATTGAAATCACCTCAAACAGTACAGCATAATTAACATTTTCAGCGCCTAGGGGTGCATTGCTTTATTCACCTCTTTACTTTCAAATGACTTTTCAAATGGCTTCACGTTCAACCTCTGAGGCCCTTTCAGCGATGCAAAATTTTATTTTTCACACGTTTATTTGAATATCAAAAAGAAATATATCAATATTTTAGCGCTTTCGTTTTAAAACATGTTTTTGTTGTGGTCATCTTACAAGGTAAGCGCTTTCAGTCCTCAAGCACTATATTTGCAGTTGAATAAAGATATAGATAATACCCTAATAAGAATATGTAAACAGGTCTATTGTGTCAAATGGCCATTTGCATTGCGGCTATTTTTCGGGGGATATTGAGCGTATAATGTCAAACTAATGGGTTTTGAATGGCACGGCTAAGAAATATTTCTCGACAAAGAATCAAGTCGGATAATGACTTTATCATAGAAAAACATGTCTTATAGCAAAACAAGTTTGCAAGGACACATTGATGTTGATATTGTTTGCAAAATTTAGGTACAATAATATTGGATATTATTATTCATTATCATTATTATTACTTTTACCGAACGTTGTTTGAGGAAATGAAATATTTTCTCTAATATGCAGATCATTATTTTTATTATCGAATAAAAATATTACTAATTATTATTATTTTTTAGTGGGACATTCCTTTGATGAATTTTAATATTCCATTTCAAGTATATATATTTTTTAAATACATATTTCAGTAATATACGATGCCTCTATAGATATTCAAAATCATTCATTCTTGGAAAAATACCCCTAGATAGTTTATAAATACTCACGTAGACTAGAACTGGAATCCTTCGACCTCTTATTCTTCTCCGCTTTCACATCTTCCGTTGCACTAGTCGGCACCGCACCCGTAGATCCGGGCCTCGGCGGCGCATCGGTTGCTATGTTGGTTGTCATGGTGCTTTGCTGGTTGGCACTGGTTGCTATGGTGGTTGTTGTGGTTGTAGGGACTGTGGTGGTGGTTGTAGGTTGGTTTGCAGGGCGTGGCCAAATGGCGAAGGAGAAGTCACAGTAGAGGTCGCGGATACCTTGGTTTTCTTCTCTGTCGCTAGCTATGGAGAAACCTAGAAAACGGAAAATGCTTACATCACTTAAAATATTTTCGCATCTTTACTTAATTGTCTTATTATATTTGAAATTGATATTTCAATATTCTTATCGTTTTAAAGGTTACAAATGAGTTTTTTTTTTACATTTAATATAGTGAACAAGTCCAGAGAAGAATTTTATTAAATATTTGAAATATGAAATTGTGTTGGACTTTTGCTCACAATACCAACTATGAATCCCTTATATCATCATCGATAATGTACATTGAAATGAATATTCTCGGCATCATTTCCGATATCCATTTAAGAGTTCGATCCTAGTTTCTTAGTAAAAATAGAAAATTTAACTCACTTTGAAATTGTAGCCAGACCTTGCCCTGCACATCCTGAGTATTCTCCAGCTTCTCAAATGCAATCTGTATAGACTTAGTTCCTGAGACATCATTTGTATACACAATATCACTACTTAACGATGTATTCCAAACTTCGCTGGAACACTGCGTATATTGTGTCTCATTGTCATTCAAATAAAGCTTAAATGGGCATGCACTGGACTGATATGAACGAAGTTCCAGTGTGGATATAACGAGTTCTGAGTAGGGCCCAAGAGTCAGAAGGCACACTTGTTGAGGTAGGTTGGTATAACTGGGGTAGGTCTCCGTGGTAAGATGGAAGAATGATGTGCTTGTGAAAGTGGATGGTTGACCGTTTAGGATTTCTTGGAAAATGACATCGGCGCCGTTTCGACGTGCTGAAAAAAAGGATCAAAAGACATAGGTTTTATATCATTTGATGTTTATAGTTCCCATGAGCAAACCAATTATCAGAGGTGCTTCGAATATAGAATGTTGCAATATCGGCCCCACGTTATCGCTATTGTGTCGGATTCGTATTTATATAAGTCGTATATTTTGTTTAAAGAAAGATTTTTTTTGTGACAGAATATAAAATTACGAAATTACTTACTAGGTAAACATTCATATTGAATATGAAAATATCGCTGCCCTTCATATCCGCTCGCCACACACTCAGCATTGCTCGCAAACGACATAATCCTCTGACAACTTTGTCGAAAGTTACAATGCCAGAAAAGAGTGTTCTCATTCACTTTATCCGCCTCATAACAATCTCTTGCCGCGTCAACCGATGGGCTGCTGCAAAAGTCGGAAGTGGTTGCTATGGCCGGTTGTTTCCAGGCGCTAACGCTGACGATGTGGATGATTTCGTCGCTATGGCAACGTAATTCGACTTGCGGGGTGTCTTGCCAGGCGTAGCATACTGTGATTTCCGTGGAATCTGTGATCAGAAGATATTTTTTTTTACAACATGACAATTGCAGTATGTATATTAGATATTAGGGGAAGAATGATAAGAAACTATACATAATTGTATATAGGTATGTATATAATACCTATTTTTGAATACCAAATGATCAATTTTCGAAACCCGTAGACATAGCAATATCGTCGGCACATATCAAAATGGTTGCACTGAGTCTTGAGTCCTCATCTCTCAGAGGTGTCTAATAAATTGCAATTTGTTTATCATTCTCTGTGTGATACCTTTGAAAATATAGCACCTGCTGTCGAACTGCATTTCATACCGCCTCTTAAATTGCATTTAGAATATGCTCAACTGTTAACATATACTCAAAAGTGCACAGCAGGATAACTATCACTATGAAATATTTCTGTGAGCTTACGTAGATGTGAGTTTGTGTATACTGTTTTAGAATTGCAATTATACAGGCAATTTATAAAATGCAATTTTATAGCAAGCTGTATATTTCGCTTTATATAAATTTAATATATGTCAGTAATGTGACTGGAGGAGGGCCAAATATTGCAATAGCAGTCATAGTCCAATGCTATAGACTATGTCTTTATTTTATGTTCGTGTGGAACACTTTACCAATTACAATGAGGGACGATTGATAAATGATTTCTTGACCCCAGATTGTGTTTGCAATCAGAAATGGCCTTGTGAATTGTGTAAAGTATGCCAGGACACTCAATAACTAAACAAAGATCCATGAAAAATTAATGCCGATCACAAAACATTGTCTTTGTTTGCATAAGGCCGTTTTGATGGCATATCGATATATCTAAACGTAACGTTATGTAGGAGCATTGTATGAACTGTCAATAAGAACAAGTTGACAACTGTGTGTATTCATGCACTGACTGTTTGGTTTTATGTGTGGTAGTACATAAAAGAGCATACTCATATTTTTGCATGAAACATACAAACTGACATGATAACTCGTGACAACTATTAACTATTACAACATCTTCTTACAAATTCAAACTTCTATCTGTCGAGATTCGAATTACGTAGACTCTATGGAACGAATTAAAGTTTCGACAAATTTTGTTACAGTTACTTTGAATTTTTGTTGTAAAATATTTTGTAAATTTTGCTTGTAAACATCCTAGAGTGAAATTCCGATGATAATAAGTGGGTTGGGCACCTATGATCAATTCTAAATGTATGTATTCCTTTCAAATCATGTCTTCTTTTGTCTGCTCTCTTTTGGGGTAAATTTCAAGGTCGCCTTTTACGAAGTTAAAAAGTAGTGGGGGTTAAATTAATATTTCGTTACAAGTGACGTTTTTGACTATTACGGGACCCCACAGGATAATGGATAACGTCAACTTTTCGTTCTAACCCCATCATGATACATAAATGAGACCGGTATTTTAAATGCATAAAAGGTAGTTTATGTGTTACAAGAAAAAACATGAAATGTTGATCATTATTTTGTCATTTGTGAATAAATTAGAAAGAGTTAAAATTACTGTTTAAGTTTATATACTCGCTGCAGAAACGTGATGGGATCTATTATGTGGCGTATTCAGTCGTTATTCGTTGAACGAAAACGATTTCTATATAATTTAAAGAAAACATGTCATGCGTTGCATTTCTATAATCAGTTCAAGTACCAATGACGTCCAATCACATAACAAAGCAAAATTGCAATATTCTTGTTTATTTTCTCAATATGTAAATTGTAAAGAAGAATTAGGTTTACAATTAAATATAACTTCAGTTGATAAACTTTAGATCGATAGATGCATTGACTAGTCGCAACTCTCTCACTCATATCCCGAACATATCCATTGGCCTTCAGGTTATGATGGCACATATCATGCGAAATGAAAATAAATAAAATCTGACAATAGAAATCAACGATATAATCCCGACAGTGTCTGTTGTCTATAGAACGTTTTCGATTTGGTGCCATATGAGGTTTCTGGGTTGCTAAATCACATTCATTGCGTCTTTTCGACCTCACGTTCGAACGCATCATAGCAGAGACGTCCCTTTCTGAGTTTGATAATATTGGTTTGGAGTTACGTTTCATACATTTATGTGTCATTTTGTACTTATTCAGTACATTTGTATTGTAAACCTTTTCTAATTTCAGTTGTATGTTATAAATGTTTCGCATTAGATACGGTAGAGAATTTAAAAATATATATATATATATTGCAACTCAACCCTAACCATTTGAAAGATTATTTGTAGAGTATGTGTATAATACATACATTTTCATTGTTAACGAAGATCTTACCTGTTATATGTAATAATCCAGATGAAACTATCAAACATATCCAAACATAGAAATCCATTTTCACCGTTTCGAGTCGCATAATTTTTCATAATCGAAAACTAATATCTGCAACCAATGTTCATGCACTGTGAAATACAACCCCCCTTGTGTAGTGCAAATACGCATGTGGTATGCCACGGAAGTTAGGTTTTTGTGTTATTCTCTCCTACACAATTCGTCATTCAGAAACTTGCCATTATATTAGGGGGTGCATATCTTACTTAAGATAGATATTACGTTATTCACTCTTCGTCCTTTTCTATTTCAGTAAGTTGTTTGTGAATTGCGATTAGGTGAATGCGTTAGTCAGTTTGATTATTAGTTCTATTGTTTATTATGTTTTCAGGTCCACACAATTGTGACAAAAGAACAAATCAAACTCTCCTTTATGTTAAATTATTGTTTAATTATACTGTAAAGCTGTATCACACTCTTTTTAATATATACATACAGCGCATTTGGTCCTTTTTAAAATTCCGATATCACTCATTAAACACAGTTTTCATGGACAATGACGAATTTAAAGTGAATCACTGTATTGTTATTGATTTCAATCATTTTAGACCCAACAATTTGTTTCATTGATTATCTTTCAACGATATCTGACAATAATTCTGTGTTATTTCATCTGATACCATTTTGTTATTTTCCATTAGTGCGTCATATTAGAAAATGCTCAGTTCAGTTTTTTTTCATAATGCCATAGTTCGAAATACCAGTATCAATTCTCGATTCTGGATAACGTTTGTCCATTTATTTCAACTCATGCCAGCTTTTAATATAGTGTATGTAAATAATCAATATTTTAATTGAGTATATTTTTGGTTGTGCATAACTTCTATTTTTCGTTCTGTATTTGCCATGTCCCCGAAGCAAAATAAGTCTAGCTCATTTGACTCAACTCGACTTATGTGAATGTATTCAACTAAATTCGTTAAATATAAGGCAAGCTTAATCTTTCAAAAACTTTCTTTAAAATACTATATATTGTTATTTCCGGTTCTTTAAATGGTACACACTAATTAGCAAACATGATGTTTGTTTGTTACTATTTTCTGCCGTATTTCACTCCTAACTATGACAGATTAGTCCACAGTAATGCATTTCTTATTCTAGTGAGTGTTTCGGTAATCAGTATTAGCTTGACAATGATCGTATAGCCCTAAGCCCTTTTTTTATCGAGAGGCAGTCAAAATTGAAATGCGAATAAGTTCACAAAGAAGTTTTAGCGAAACGAATTGTGTTCACTTTGGTTTGTCTTGGTCGAAGAATATATATTATAAAAAGAACCCAAGTGAACATTAGCTGTTTCTCTAATGACATTGAATATTGTGAATAAGCAGATATTATTTAAGGCATTAACACAAAAGAGAAATAGGACTCAGTGTCCCCGAGGCCAAATAGTTTATATTTATATAATTCTATAGTTTTTTTGTTCCCGGAAGGGTAAACTCGTTAGGAATTCATTTATTTTAACCAATTGGTTTTCAAGTTTTCAGTATATTCTAGATTTTATCAAAATAGATCTACATGAGTTCAATTAGTTATAATCTTTAGTAAGGGCTTCTATTCCTTATGCGAAACTCAAAAACGCACCGAAAAGCTCGTTGCTTCTTTTTTTAGCTTGTTGCGTTTTTGCTCTACTGCTAGGATAAAAGGTTCGAAGAGGCTTCCCGTATAGTCAGGCCCGAATAAATGTACAAGTATAAACTTTATTTTCAATATGTTGCACACTGATAAGTTTACCGCACTTCTGGGACTTATTTGTTTCATTATGCTTGTTTTGCTTGACAAAGCTTTTGCTTTATAGGAGATTTAGCCGAAAATATTGCGAAAAGGGTCAAAAGGTTCAAAAACACTCTACTCTTCCGCATCACAATAACTATAAGTAAGAAGGGCACCCCACGACATATTTTTCAAAAAAGTTGTAAAATCAACTTAAATCAACTTTACAACTATGAAGAATAACACAATAATGGTTTTTGAACATTTACATTTTGCAAAAGGTGTTGCTTTTTTCCAAGCCAGCTGGGCTGATTCTCCTTTCTAGCCAGCTTGGAACAGAAAAGGAACACCTTTTGCAAAAATGGAAATGTTAAATATTACCAAATAATGTATTGTATATTGCAAATTATAGCTTATTAGACAATTGCAAGCAAGTTTATGCAACTTAGAAATAATTATTCACACTAAATAATATAAAAATCAAGAAATTATCAAAAAAAGTGTTCCTCCTAATGCTCAAATCTCCAAGCTAGAATGAATTTTCTCAAAAATTCCAAGCCAGCTGGAAATTGGTGGGGAACAGCTTTTTGGGAGAACAGCTCGTGAGGTGCTCTTCAAGTAAATATTCGAATACAACGTTATAATCTAAAAAAAAACTTAGACCAAACATATTTGCAATACACATAACAAGGACGTGTTGTGTTCTGAAGATCTTAACATTAAAAATGCCCTTCGATTTGTTACGTTTATTGATTTTAACATTGAGGCGAAGGGTATATTCGAGGATAAGAGGTTTAAAGCAATATCATTGTTCTATGCATGTACATATATACCTTAAGTTCACCAGACTCAATCGTACTGTAAAACACGAATGTTTGAAGGCGCGTCCATGCAAAAATTAAAGCTCGAAGATAATGCAAAAAGGCCCCCTTTTTGCGAGAACAGAAGGGATGAATTTCTATGTTCTTATACAAAAGTGGCTTTCGATTTTTCGGTTTTCGAGCTTCTGTTTTCGTGTTGAATTCAATATGGAGACACGATTTGTTTCAACAGAAAAAAGTGAACTTTCGTTTACACATGTTGAACTGTGCGATTTTCGAAATACCACTCTCTGAGCCAACATGAAACTGCTTTTGAAAAACCTTCTCATGCATGTAACTTATATAATGCTATAATACATTATTTGGTAATGATAGTCTATAACAATGAACTATTCCTAATCGTCTATTGATATTCCCCCGCATACATTTGTATATAATAAAGGTTGTAATCATGACAAAGAAAACAGGAAAATATCCCTTTTGTATTGAAGTGAGCACCACTTTTGTACAATAGTCATTGTCAGCCAGACAGGAGAGTAAACCTACTCATGACCTGAAATCAGAGGACATCGATATTAAATATACAACAATAGGTACAGGACACAGAGTTGTCGGTTCATATCTTGTCGGCCTATTTGGAAAACGCACCTGGGCCCTTCGAGAAAAGAAATGTTGGCCCTCTTGCAAAGGCCGCCTTGGTTCTTCTTTAAATAAGCTTTGACACAAGACTGCCCCTACAATTGTTCCTTCTCAGATTCTTTAATCAATAACGATGGGAAATATATAGTTATTCATTCTGCTTTCACATAAAATACAACTTACAAGTGTATATAAAATGATCAACCATTGTATAAGTAAAATACGTATAATATAGCATTATTTTTCTCATCCATATTGGAATTGGCGGAAGAGATATATAAGCATAAACTGATTGGCCGATGAGTCCTTTAAAGATGAATCAAAGTAGTAGGTGCATACGTCAAAAGACAGGGAGATGTAATGCAGCGATAGACTATCATACATGTACATACGCTTAAAATACTCATGCAAATCGCCCAAATTTTACCCACTCGGCGAGGGTCGTCCATAATAGATCGTATTTGGAAGTGACGTTGAAAGGGCGACCTACTCTGGGCACTTATAAACATTTTCTAGCGTCCAAAAACGTCAATATTACGTCCGACGCGGACGCGACGTCGACGTAACGTGATATTCACAACACAATTAAACTTTCCGATTTTTTTTACTTTTCGACGAAAATGCTTCGCTCTACCAAAACAAAATAGTTATACAATTGGCGCCCCCTCAAATCAGTATTTTTCTTGATCCGGGCCTGATTTCCAACAATTTCAGTAAAAAGACTGATTCGAAAATAAAAGAAACTAATGGGATCTCGAATAAATAAAAATGCGTTCTTGAATAACAATTGTAAATCACATTGCGTATCCTTAACTGATAACGCCCTCATACTTTTAATTTTTCTACCAACTATGATTTGATATTTGTTGTTTTGTTTATCATCTGGGTATCTAGCAGCATCATGCGATGGCCATATTTTTATAATGACAATTAGCACGAAAAGTACTATACATACATATGTTATTGATTATGAACTAAAAACTCTAGAAGTTGGTTGTTAAATAATTCTTCAGATCGTGCAATAACTGACAGTATATGATTTGAAGTCGTGCGTATTCTATAGTCTATAAAGGAAGTGATACATCGTATTCTATCAATCATGAATTGAATCCATATTCCATGTAAATGACTTCACCCGATGGATCTACGCCATGTTTGCTTATTCTGTTATCAGCCGCTTCCGTTTTGAGATGACCATCCAACCTCTCAATGATACTTTCTGCTTTTCGTTGGACATCAGTAATGGATTCGTATTGGCCTGCATCTACAACCGCGGATTTAGTGTCACCTTTTCTGGTTTCGCCACTTTTGACTTTATTGTCATCTTCTGAAGCTTGATTAAGTCCATTATTAGTCGCGTCTGCATTATCGTCACCGTCAATGGAAGCATAGGGATTCGCGTCAAATAAAAACGGACGTGGATTAGGATTTGAAGGATCAGTCGAGGCCTTGGTGTTTTCTGATGCGTTTGTAAAGACATTCGCTGTGGAGTCTGCTTTGTCAATGGTCTTTGCCTTCGTTGATTTCGCATACACTGGTTCGGACTTTTCAGTGGTAGTATGTTCTGAAAATATATAATCGAACAAAACATATTTAAAACACATTTTTGACCAAATAAAAGTAAATCAATTTGACATGCGCTCTACAAAAGTAACTTCTTAATTATCATATTAGTATATAGACATTGTAGGTACAGAAATTTCGAGCTATTTTTAAGATATTCATGTGCATATTTATTCAGTCAACGAGTACATTATGTATATATATTTCGAAAATTATTCTTTAGATTATCATTCAAGCATATAAGCGAGGATTTCGAGAATAAAAACTAAAACTATTTCTGAAACCTTTCTTTGCATCGCCAAAATCTTCATTTTCAATTGGTTTGCCAGATTCTCCCTCGTTGCCAATAATGATATTCACATTCCCATTCTCATTTGGAGAATCATCTTTTTGACCAGGTTGGAACAAGACTTTATGATCATTTCGTTTGGTAGACCTTTAAGAATATGAAACAATGATATAACTATTTAAGTGCTTCATTCTTTTTTTCCACGGATTTTACAGTCTTTACATGTAGCATAAAAATGTACAGGTACATACACATATATGGTTGGTTTCAGATCGCGGTGTTGGGCCGCGGTGTTTACATTTCTGAAAAATAGGATCAATACCTCAATCTGCAACCGACCAACTATGAATATGATACCTAAATCGGAATTTGGTATACTTTTTTTTAATTTGCATGCATGCATCCTTCATCGATACATGTTCTTCTACATAAATTCTTAATAAAATGTATGTTTATTACTAAAATAGGTTTCGGTCAATGTTTCGACTCCTACTTATCACTTATTCAAACAGTTTTAATGGGTGAACATACTTCCTGTATTTAGTAACTTATTTTTCGAAGACATTTCCTTAAGTTTTTTTTTCCACTTTGACCTAATGGGCCGACGGCATACTTCAGTATAAACTTTCATGAGCTTTAAGACGTTAATATATTTTATTAATTATATGGTTATCTATCTAGACAATATAATAGCACATAATCGATAAAAAAATCTCACAGTCGTCGAGCGTTGGCACTCAGATCTAAACTTTTTAATGTAACCTTCTCTGGAACAAAGGGCTCACTTCGTTGCATAGAAAGCGACTGTATGCGAATGACAGATACAATTTGTCATACATGTTTATGATTTTATAGCTTGTTTAAACAGGCAATTCTACATATTATTCAGGAAGGTTATAGATTTGAAATTTGTAAAAGTTGAAAAGGTAACACTTACTTGTTCCTCCTCACCACGACAAAGACCACACCAATGATTATTAGAATAATTAGACACACTGCCACTACTCCAAGAATTATAAATATCACTGTAATTAAAGTATAAATAAGAATGTCAAAAAAGCGATGGTGAGTCATTAAAGTGCCACTTTTAACAAAAGTTAATAAACATCTCATTTTATTTTACATACATTTGTATTGCTTTCTGATTGCAAACTGCAAACACTGACGAGATCAATTGTAATTTGAATTTAAAAAACAATGGAATTATTTTTTTTTTTAATCCAACAATTGCAAAGCCTTTACTAAAAATTTTTTTTTCTGCCATTCATTGTCTTATACTGACTTGAAGAAGATCCTCCGTCCTCATTCCCATCACCATTTCTATTAGCCGTTCCGGATTCCGAACTAATCGATGTAGCGTCATATTCAACGATGGTTGTATCTTCTTCCGTGGTTGCTATGGTGGTTTCTATGGGAAGGCATTCCGCTGGCGGTAGAGGTGCAACCTCGTCGGGGGCATATGGGCCACATTGAATATTTAATGGTACGTTACCTATTAAGAAGGAATAAGAACATATTAAAGCAACCGTTTGTCGTGTATATTTGTTTGCATTCAATTGAGAAAATTGAGAGAAAAGCAAAACAACCATCTAAGCAGCCAAAGTGAAACAAAATTGATAAGCTAGATACCGCTATCAGAATGTTCTCGATTGAATGCTGAAGACAATGCATTTTGATTATATACTAGTTTGAAATGAAGCGATTTTTTCATGGTCCTGAATTGTTAAAGCTTGATACGAAATATGTTAACCATGTGCATGTCTTACTTGTTATCGGAAGGGAAAATGTCAGAGCCTCATCCATACATGTCTGATAGAAAAGAGTAAAATGTGTGACGTTAGAAAACGTCTCGGTGTCTTCAGGGCCGGTTATATTCACAGCATACGTTCCATTTTCTGTTTCAGCCAAAACCTGAATTTGAGTTTGACACGATTGACTACCATTCGAGCACTCGTCATTAGCATTTTGAACTTGGAATTCGAACGCATACCTAAAATCGTCATCACAGTAGTTTATATTGATTTCATTTTCAAAACAGTCTTCTGGTACTGTAACATTGCATCTATATTCTGGAAAGGTGCCTTGTAATGGTGTTGATCGACGATATGTGTATGGATCTTGAAACGAATAACAGCTGAATGAGAGTCTATTTGATAGTGAATCAGGATTTGGTGCAATGTTGACCTCTAGCTTGTCATTAACGCTACAGTCACCTATAAACATACAGGAATGAATAAATATTGTTGTTCAGTCTTAACCTTATATTATAAATCAATTGCTCGTTGTTAACAAATGTTTGTTTGTGGTATGGTCATGGCAAGAAAGTGGTATGCGAAAATACATTTTTACTCAGTAACTTTAAACAATTATTTAGCTTCTTTTATTTTATCATCCATCCCTTTAAGACTGACATGTCTTTTAAGTGAGAACCTTATACGATTATGTCAGGGTATAACATATAACATGAATAGTTAACCTACCAGCAACTCCATTTTGCAGCCGAAGACAATATAAAATCACAAACCAGCAAAAGCAACAAGGATAACCTTTCTTTCCATTCAAATCCATTTTAACATTGAGTGTCTTGACAATTTGCTTTATAAACTGAAATTGCGGTTTGCATGCTCATTTAAATCAGAAAATATATTATCGCGTTCAAAAAATTTGATATGGGAAGTTTAACACGCTTAATGGACATTATTAAACAATTAATTGAATTAATAATAAAACGATCTTTTGAATTTATAAGTGTATATTGGCCTTGGGGTTGAGCATAACCCAAAGTTTACATGTACAGTACTTGCATGTACAAGTGATTGTAAAGTTGTCAAAACTTAATTTCAATGCTTGAACAAATAATAATTAATTTCAATTAATTTAAAATTGTTCTCAAGAATTAAAATTGATTTTTACCATTTTAGCAGAAAGTGACTTATGATAGATTTGTCTATATATGGTCACTCTTGTTTTATAATAATACCGATTTTCAAAATAACTAAGCTAAGAATACTTGCATGTACAAGTGATTGCAAAATTATCAAAACTTAAGATCAATGCTTGAACAAATAATAATTAATTTCAAATTGTTCTCAAGCATTAAAATTGATTTTTACCATTTTACCAGAAAGTGATTTATGATAGATTTGTCTATATATGGTCACTCTTGTTTCATAATAATACAAATTTTCAAAATAACTAAGATATGAGCGTATTGGCTCGATATAAAGCTAACTTTCAGCCTGTTATCTATTATAATATCAATTAAACAGTACAAATATCTCAACTAATCAAGGTTCGTGACAGCGTCAAAGTAATCGCAAGATGATCTTTCTAATAATTTGTAATACATATTTGGAAGCGATTTTATAGTTTATCAACGAAACGAAATTGACGCCACAGGCGAAACAAAGTCGAGCATAACAGGAATAGTGCATTCGTCGGGATAAAATAAACCAAATAGTTTTGAAACATTTTCTGGATGTTTATAATAATGAAATCTGTCGTTGAAATACAATGATACGATTTTAAAAGAAAGAGTTTTGACTTCGATTTTTAAATCAAAAGCAGTTTGGTCATAAACAAACATAGCTCATTTATATATTGAAGCACATTTATTGACAAAGCTGTTTAAATCCCAGCAATCAGTTAAACAAATACTTAACGATAACATATTCTTTGCAGTTTGCGCAGTTGCAAGTTTTAAATATTTATGCATGAACACGTATACAAACTTAATAGTTATAGATATTCAAACCTATAATGTGATAGAATGCAATAAAAGCCTATAATATAGTAAGCATAACTCCTAGCCAGAGGCAAGGATTGACACAAGTTTGGCTCAAAACAAATTTATGACCTGTCCACATTAGGAGCTGTTTTGAGTTGTTTTCCTTTAGCCAACCTTGTCTTCCCGTGTATACCTCAGAGGAAACAAAACAGGAACTTGCTTTTAATATGCAACTGGAAGACAGGGTTGTGAGAGGAAAAAGCTAGAAAAATATTCAATGTGGTCAGGCCCTTATTCATAAGCGTGTAACAAATCAATTTGCCGTTCGGTTGAACTTCTGAGATAATATTTAACAATCTTTTAACGTAACGAGGAAGTGTTTCTTTTAAAATTCCACTATAATAATGGGTGTTTTGTAAAAAGCTTATAGAGTATTCAAAGTTTACTACTTACATAAAATTCATTTTACCAAAGTTAATTCGGGGAGCAAATATATACATGTGTACATAGCGAAATGCATTATGAACTTAATAAGTGCAACAAAAATATTAACAACGATTAACTGAGCATTAACGAGCTTGATGTGGTCCTGAAGTGCCTGATTACATTTTATTTATATAACCTGGTGACTTATTTTCCCCTTGTGAAATACATTTGCGTCAACTCATAGAATAAGAATATGAAATATACATGTATAAAATGCCGTGCATAACGCGGAATATTCAAAACTCATTCTTAAAATCAAGAACTACACAGATTAATGGATTTGGCATATCCAAGTAAATGCTGAAACGAAACTAAGAAAGATTGTATAAATGTAAATCATACATTCGTGCTCCTCGTTGATATACAGTTTCTCCTTTTCGATTCCGGATTCCCACCTTTCAATAACATTTTTTATCACTTGAAATACATAAAAAACGCGTACACCACGCTATATCAATTGCGATATGAGCACTTCAAAATCCTTCCCTATACTTTTTGTTTTATTTCACAATCTTCACATCAACACATATGGATTCATTCCACCATCTCCATTTGGTTCGATATTAGCAGGGCTTCCTTCCATATCAGTGTGTACAGGATCAGATGTAATTGCGTGATTTTCTGGTTCTCTGTTTGGCAGGTTTGGACCAGATTGGTACATGACATTATCCTCCATGTTCGTGGTTGAGATTCGGTTTTGTGGTTTCATCGGTTTCGCGTACATCGCATCGAGTTCCTCTTGAGCTGTGTTTAGTTAATCATTAAAACACAAATAAAATAATCAATGAATATAGCATCAAGATGAATATAAAGGAAATGCTATACAGATAGAAAAATGAACGACTTTTTGATAACTGTAACATTCTGAATAAACATCAAAGTGTAGATTATATGGATTTACCCGTCCGATAATTCTGGATGTGACATAAACCTTAAATATCTTTTCAAATAAATGAGAACCTGTAGAGGTCAAGATCAAATTTCATGTTAAATGAAGGTAAAACATTAACATAACAGTAATAACCAAATTACTTTTCGTTGCATTCTCTGCTGGTTTGCTATTCGTTTCATCGACATTCTGTACAACTATCGCCTGATTCTCATATCCTTTCGTTTTCTCGTGTCCACTCGGCACATCTCCGAAATTGGCATAGCCATCTCCAATATCTGCATCTTCATCGCGAATTTTCGGGTCTTCATATCGCTTGGATTTGTTTCTGTTTATTCAAAAGATATGCTTCTTTTATGCATTCAAAGAATATACATGTTTGTTTATAATGGAACGAAATTAGTATAAACGTGTATGTATACATGTATGTATAAGTAAGGCTAAATGAAATCGATAAAGTATAATCCCGAAAGATAGATTATAGAATTTCACTATACCTACCTTTTCCTTCCTTTGCAAATACAACAACAGCTGCATATTATGATTATCAGAACTATGACGAAGCCAACCGCAGATCCAATAATGATGCTCAATCCTTAAACCGGTATATAAAAAAAAATAAGTCTGATCACTGTTATTCAAATATTAGCAGCTTGTAAATGTTGTAAACAGCTGAGTAAATATAATGTATGTTGATACTTGAGCGAGAAATTACGTTATGATATTGAGAAATGATGTTTACAATTATGCTTGACATTAAATATGATACCTATTGAGAAAGGTAAAGGCCACGAATCGGAATCGCTCTTTTTAGACTCAGATGATTGGACGTTGGGTGTAGTGTCCGGAGTTTCAGTAGTTTCGTACGCTAAGCATTCCTCGTACAAAGGGTGGTGCTCGGCGGAAAAGTCGGTGCCGCATGTGATGTTGAAACGCGTAGAGGCTTGATTTTTGATAAATTATCAATGTAACCATACTTTTATATAATAAATAATAGTAAGAATGGGTTCGGTCTTGTTTATCAACAACAACTTAGAAAAAAAAATTACATGTACTTTTACGAAGGGCAACTATTCCTCATATGCATTCCTATTCCTATTCAACTATTTCTTATATGCATGCAATTTATTAAACTTAAAATCAAAAACATGCATATGAAGTTTGAAAATAATGTTAAAGGAAGTAATAGATATACTACTTCTATATTTCACAGGTAAGTCTACACAGTAATTCACATGCACAATGAATGTATTAAACGATGTCTCACCTGTAAGAGGAAGCTTAAACTTCAAGCTTGTTTGCCGACATGTTATATAATGTAAATTGATTCTCTCAAATCCGTTAAATGTCATAGCGCCAGTGTAATTACTATCCATTCTGTGCAATGATATTCCATTAACTGACATCACTTGTATGATAATATGGGCTGAACAATTGTAATCAGTATCGTCACATCCATATCCATCTGTTTCAAAGACATATGGAAGCGCGGAACAAGTAGTTGTTTCGCCAATTGCTAATTCTACGTCCTCACAATTTGATTGCGGCACAATAGAACACTTAAATCGAGGACGACCAGTCATGAGCAAATGATCAAAGTTGGAATTTGGAAATGACGTTGGATCAGTTATTTGCATACATCCTGCGTCTTGGTTATCGTTACTGGTTATTCCATGCATTGAAATATCCTTTGATCGATGGGTGTGTACTTCGCATTCTGTAAGAAAATCATAATTAGAAAAAGTTAAAAAAGAATGATTTGATTGGGTTGACATCTATCGGAGCTATTTATAAATATGCATTATTAATGAATGCAAATATTAAAACATAGGTTGCTTAAATGAAGAGGAAATGTAAACTACGGTGCACTTAGGCTTATCAATCTTAAATGATGAATGTTGTTGTAAATGATAGCAGAGTAAACTAAAATGCTTACCTTGCTGTAAGCTATATTTAAATATCATATATAGTATGACGACAGTACAATATATATCCAGCTCCATCATGTATACAGTATGTCTCTTACTACTTGCATATCATTAGTGCATGTAATACTAATGGCTAATGTAGTTCCATGTAATAGCAGTTTCAATATGTTTAAAAGCAAAAGAACTCTGCACCATGCTCTTATAAGTGCACTCAGTCAAAATATTACATGCATATATAAGAAGCAGGTAACAATGAGGTAATATGTTTAAAATCGCTAGACAAACAGAAAGCGTAATATAGTTCCTGGTTCTCAAATCTGCATTTGGTATAACCTAAATATAATTAACACTCGCTTGCCAAATTTATCTGTATGCATAACATTATCCAATATTACAATAAATAGGAAACTACATGAAAAGACAATTACTTACATTAATAATGCCCGCAGGTAGACAACTAATATATAAAGTGCCACAGTTAGAGCATGCCTACATACGATTTAACACCGTAAAATGAGTATAATGTATAAAATATATAGAAAGCTCAACAATTCACTGTTTAATGATTTTATGATAAATCATATGTACGTTTGCCACCGTCTATCATCTCATATTCAAAAGTAATCATTGTAAAATGAATTAATTTGAATGTTGAGATTTTCTTCCTAGTGAGTACATATATTCTCTATATACTTTTGAATAAATAGTGCATCATTTTTTATATGTAGCAATTCAATCACATTCTATGTAGATTGCAACAAATAAAATATATCTTATCTATCTATCTTAAAAATATACCCCCGACGAGTATACATGTAGACTGACGGATAGGTAGAAATGACTGCACATTAAAATGTATTATGTATAACTTAGTTTTGGCTCCAAGCGACGCTTGAGCGTTGCTCAAGCTTGCATTTGGGGTGCAGTTTACTCGCTTGACTAGAAGTGATCGGTGCTCGCTCAACACCAAATGTTTCCAAATTATTTGTTTATGGCCGTCTAAATACTGGTCATTATCTTTCACAGACAAATTTCCAGTACTGCATTTATTAAGTAATCAAACTTGATTTGATTCATTATACGTTTTTATGTAAAATCGTTTGATGACACATATATTTACTATGTTTAATGCTGTTTAATCTATCCGATAGTGATGTGAGATATTGGTTGAAAATTCAACTGAAGAATTTCAATGAAAAATGGTGCAAAATACTTATATACATGTCACGTCCTTTGTGCAGCCAAAATCGATGCCACGTCTCAAAAACGTTGTTTTAAATGCGCGTGCGAAGAAAAGATAGAACTAAAGCCAGAAAGAATGCGAGATCACCGGACACTTGTTTAGATATATTCTAAAAACTAGTCTTTATCCTGACGTACAACCGTATAAACCACATCATTGCACACTATTGCTAATGGATGCCTTATTATCATCGAGCTATTTTTGGATTCCGATTTAACGATACTCGAAGGTAATAAACACGATCTACATGTATATACTAGAAATGTACTACCGCAAAATGGCCCGGGATTTATAGAAATTAATCTAAATAGTTTATTCCACAATTTTACCATTTTTAATGTCTGCAAAAGATGTACGTTCCAACAAAAAATTATAGACCTACATGCAGCTGAAATCATCAACAAATTATTAATTTTTTATTGCAACCACAATTATATGTATTACCTATTTCATACTATTTTGGTCATCTATCATTCATTGGATATCTTAAGAAGTGTCTTTATCATGAGAAAAAATGTATATGGTCGATATCTTATTGCGGCTATAATTGTGTATTCGAAGACGAAAAATGATGAGCAGTTTATTTGCTCTTTGCCGCTTAACAATTCAAATAAGATAAAATAAAAAAACTTGATTTTCTTGTATGAATAATAATTTTAAAATTCGGTTAACACTATTACATATCGTTTATTTTAACATTTGAATCTTCATTTTTATTTGTATCTTTGAGTTTACTGGATTGTCTTAGCACTTTGGTTTCCACCTGCTATTTAAGACGCTAATTGCCACTTGCTTCATGTATGACGTAACAATTATTTTGCGCAATGTAAAATAACGTCGATTGTTGTTACCATGCAAATTCTATTCGATTTCTTT
>LQRL01063807.1:0-15296 GCA_001703475.1 Hydroides elegans | reverse complement strand
AACACGAAATCGAGGCACCGGTTCCGTATAGCATTCTACGGAACTCCCGTGCAGCTCCTATCATTTCTTTATATTTTTCACCCCAAGTATGCAATAAAAATCTATAAACTTACCAAATTGCTTGTCGACCTCATTTTGCATTTCTTTGAGCTTTTCGGCCTCTTCCTCCATCTCCCTCACTCGCGCCTTGATGGCTTCCAACTCCTGAAGAAAACATACATGACAAAACAAATTAATTGTTGTTGCTATTAAAATATATAATTTGTACGTTAAAATATGAGCATATCAAGCTTTTGTCAGGATAAATACTCTAACCATTCATTTCTCAAATTCTGAAACTGAAAATTAAACTCGCTCATTAAGGTGATAACGCGCTTTCCGACATCTTATTTATTTATTGTGATACATGCCATACTAGTGTGTGTCAGTGTCAAACTTAGATATTATGACATTGCATTGAACGATGATGTTAAGACCATACTGGGTCCTCTACAGCGGATTCGTCGCCAACAGCAGCTTCGGTTCCTTCGGTCCCATCTCCTGCAGCAGAGGGATCATCTCCGTCAGCACCCAGCCCGTCTTCACCGAAGTTGTCTTGTTCCGCCGGGTCGGTGTATGTGAACTCCTCTTGTTGATCTCCGTTTTCGGCCATGGTGTTGATAAGTTCTGAAGACAGACAATGACAATTTTCTACGAAGCAAATTCGTCGCCTTTACTAAAATGGAATTTGAATAAAACCCTTTCGAAATACTTTCAAAATGGTTTGGAAACATCTTTTCAAAACTTGTTAGGGCAGTTTTATGCCCATTAGGGCGCGGTATGTCCGAGATGTCCAAAAACAGCGGGTTTTCAAAACATGAGCTTATCCAGGCTGTATTTTTGTAACGGATGGTCGTAGAGACCTGGGAATAGGCTCATATGAAAGGTCTTCGCGTGAAAATGTGCCTTTTGGCAGTTTCGGCCCCACTCGGGTAGCAGATTCGCCGAATATGACCGAAACTTCCTAAAACAGCGCTCTTTCGATACATGAGCTTTTCCAGACTGTATCTTTGTAACGTATGGTCGAAGCAACATGTGAATAGGTTAGAACTTTTGAACAGAATGTCATAGAGACTTGGTTATAGGCTCAAATGAAAGGTCTTGGTCCGTAGATGTGCCTTTTGGCCATTTCGCTCTAAAACACACGACCGGAAGTTGTCAAATTTGCCAAAAATAGCGGTTTTCATAGAAAATATATTTTAAATCTACATAAAACCGTACCCCTTCGAGTTTGGGGCGGTTGGGGCCTGCTCGTATTTCACAAATACTTCCTTGTTTATTTTACATTTAGCCAAATTCTGCCATTTCCGGTGGCCGAAATTGTTAAAATGCACATCTACACATCGAGACCTTTCAATTTAGCCTTTAACCACGTTTCTTTGACCTTCCTTTCAAAAGAACTTGCCCATACAAGAAAGCGATGACAGACGTACACCATAACTCGATATGCCCCTAACTTAAGGGTAGTCAATCAATCAATCAATCAATCAATCAATGGTTTATTTCATATTTCTCCATACATTTACAATTATGCAATGAACTATTCAATAAATTGATAACAGAAACATGAAAAGGGAGCTGAACCGAAGAATATTAATTCTTATTTTTAACCAGCCCCTCGAGTAGTGGCCTTATAAATCTGTTAATTTATATTTTTCGCAGCAAACTCAGTTTATTTAAAGATCGACTCGAGTTAGGACAGGTGCAAGAGCCTAACAGAATCCAAGAAAGATCAAAACAAGTAAAATATGCCTCATGATCATCTATAGGATAAGATCATGTAATTTACACTATGGAGCTCTAGTCTAGTGACGAACTGACGATTTGCCCTAATTATCGCCCGTTTTTCTCAAGATAAACAAATGGCTATAAACGAGCTTAAAAGTAGAATATAAAAAAGTAGGCGGGTTGAACCTAAGCAAAGACATTACTTTCAGAAATCTACCGATTATCCGAGGTTCCCCGAAACTTCCTCAGGATATAAACAATCAACCGTAGTTATCAAAAGTAGAATTAATGGCATGCAATGCTCAATGAGATGCATAGGTAGGGAATAACTAATGTATAATCACTTGATCTATCGTACTTGTGACGATATTGAAGGATTTTGGAACTGAAAAATGTTTTGTTTACTTCGCCGACTGAAACCAAACTTTTTCGGAATTGGACACAGTGCAATGTTTTTGGATTTCGAGAAACATTTGCGCAAAATCATTATTATCTGCATTTTATTCTACATCAATGCAGGAGGCATGCGTTTTAACATTAAAAAGTGTAACATCATGCACATCACTCCCAAACGCCGCTCTCACACACATATGTACACCTTGGCAGGTAATGTACAAGATACTGTAAAGGACAATTCATACCTCGGATGACAGACCTCGGACGACCTAAGATGGCACAAACACATCCAGAAATCTGCTTTTCGTGTTAGGTATCTTTGGTAATTGCGAAATAAACTTTGTGAATTAATAATGTCTAATTGATGGAAACACCGTTATGATAATTACATAATAAATTGATTTATCAACACGTTTCCAATTGCGATTTAATTGATATATTAAATTGCATCACAATTATGACGCATTTTTATAACAAATACTTACGTCACCATTGTGCATTGACAATTAAATATAAACACTATTGATATATTTTTCCAAGCTCAGCAAATTTATCTTAGATTGAAAATAACTTGTTAAAACTTATTATCATATCTTACTTAGTGTTATTTGTTTGAAAATCGCGTCGCGTCGGGTCGCAAGGGCGGCCACACTGGCGATTCTCTTTGAAGTGCTTGCGATTGCCGACATCCACTTGGCCGACAAATGCGTCGCCGACTGTCGGCGACTGAGTCGTGAGGGTGGCCACTTTGTGGCGATTTTTGAGTCGGCGATTGTAGCCGACTAGAAAATCGGCAGTGTGGCCTATGCATTACACCAGTGGATAAATTGAGACAGATAAAACCAACGAGATACCTTGGATATTTAAGTAAAAATCCTATTGAAAACCAATCAAGAAATAACTCAAAGTGTTTTGTAAATATAGATTCTCGATGTGCACACTATAACCACTCATTCTTTCCTAAGACGATCATAGACCGGAATTCGCTTGATAATGTTATTTATCTAGATCATAAAGAAAACTCATTTTAAAGACAAATTAAAAAGACATATGTTCGATTAAATAAAAGGTCTGCACCTCACCATCCGACAGATTTATGCTCTAATGGGATTCTGGGTTGTATCCAAACAGAAACAGAAACAGGTTTGGGGATTACTACGATTTTATGGCAAGAGATCCATTCATTCGTGTGCAATTTTTTCCAGTATGTTTAAGACACAGTAGCACTGTAAAAGTCATATAATGTTATTATACTTATATGTACAGTTCACGTGGAGCATATGTATTTAGAATAATTATGATTTTCATGCGTGGATCCAGAAAATATTGAACCCGGGGGCTCCAACAATTTAAATTATCAGACTGAACCGGGGGATGCCAATTATTTTTTTGTATTACATATAAGGGCCAACAGGGGGCGCCCCTCTTAATCCACGCCTGATTATTTCATTGAAATAATTAAGTTTTGAATGTGAACTCTTAATTCACGAAGGCTATGTGCTGCGTCTTACTTTAAGCCGCTCTTGCGTTTTGATTGATTACACAATCAATTGAATGCATTAATTGGGCAGAGACTTTGAAATGACTGGCGTCAATATATCTATGTATGGGTTAGCATACGCCGCGATCGCTAAATTAGTTTAGGCACTGTGACTCATACCCTGTATTCTTTTGTGAAGTAATTCTTAGTGGTTAGAAGTGTATTAAACTGACCTTAAAAGAGCGCTTTGTATGAAAAAGAGTAATAAGGTTGCTGACCAAAAAGGTTGTTATAAAATGGATGGGTTAACCCAAAAAGTTGTTCTAACCCTTACCGGTTGGAACAACTTTTTTTCTAAAAAATATTACGGGGTTTATCAATAGTCTACTCACAGTGTCAAGGGGGCTATAAAGTTTTGGAATATTGATAGTGCAGATAGTATTAACAATTCGACAAATCAACTATATTATTTATATAATTACTCGCATACCTATTAAATTCGAAATCACCTTCTTATCGTATTGTTTAATTGTTGATATCAATTTTCAATATCATATGAATTATCAAACAACAAACTGGGTTATTTATATATAGTTTTACGGTTAGTTATATTGAGATCTAGGCATCTATATGAGCATTAGAATTAAACAATGAAATAAGTTCATTACTTCAATAATGTAAATACTAAAGTAGAATTTATTGGTATGAGCTCATTCGGTTGCACGTTTTCAAAAACGGTCGTTGGGTGGACAAGTGCCTCGATGTAAAGATCATGGGCGGATATCAATGATGGCGGGTGGGGGGCACTGGGTTAGGGGGTGTTGTGTTGATTGTAGAAGTTAGTTGTTTTTTTTTCTGTTTTTTTTTGTGCTTTGTAGTTATTCTTCTAGTTGCTTCTTGTGCGAATGAACACTGAATGATTTCTGTACGACATTTTTGAAAGTATTTTCGACAGTGGAAAGAATATGCGACAGTTTTGAATCAAACTATGTGCTCAATGTGTATTAATAGAAAAAAAAACAAGCGTGACAAATCCTGAAACATTCTAACAATCATTATAAACTAAGCCAAGACTTGTGATTTGTTGTATCTAATCGTTTTTTTGGTATGCATGTATTTCCAAGTCAATTAAATAAACATGTTTATTATCACATTGTATTATGATAAGATTTAAAACTATGATTTGAATCACTTTACAGTCTACCCTCCTTTTTTAAAATCAGTATGCGTCACTGAAAAGATTTTATTGAGGGATTTATTTATAGGAAATCGTATTGAAATGTTCGCAAATATACTGGATGTCATACAAACAACTCAATAAATTCTGACACATTTCTCAATCATTGGCCACCGATATACTAAACACAGCGCGGGACCCAGTAATATTTTTCTAAAAAGTCTAGAAATCCTTGAAAAACTCGTTTTTTGAATATAACTTTTTTGTCTTTATTTCAAAAATATTTACATTTAAGGAAAAACCTGGCTTTTTCATTAGAAATTTGCAGTAAAACAGTAAACATTTTAAAATTGCAAAGCCAGGAGCTGAGATATAAGCCCTTAAAGTGTACCAAATGCTATGCATTTTACATTAGTTTTATTGATCTAGGAATGACAACTGGGTTTGAAGATTACTCAATATTAAAGATGAGACTACTCATAAGCAGCAATATAATAAGCCATAATAGTTTATCTATTTATTGATAAATTGACGGCATTTATAAAACATTTTATTAAAACAAGTTCACGGCGCTCTAAATACTGAAACACCATGTAATACTGGTAGTATAAAATGTAAAAAAAACCATAATATTATGTATGTAGAAAAACAAATAAACACCTTTTAAGTACGGTATTAAAAAACTAAAACCTGACCATAAAATAAAATTCAAAAGTATTTTACCCTGCAAAAGTATATGTTTTCATAAGGTGGCAGAGTGACTGGAAGATGATTCCGTAGTTTAGGGCGGACACGCTGAATTCTCAATTACTTCCAAACTTCAAATTCAATTTGTTTTTAACCAATTGAGGTCACCTTTTTTGGCGATCTAATATGCCGAATATTGGGATGAATAGTCACCATGTCATTCCGAAATTGCGAATACAAAGTAAATACAACGTCGCAAAAATAGTGACACAAACAGGATAATTCAAACCTATCCATTGCGTCGCAATAATAGCGATGATGATTATAACAGCACACCCTATCTTTAGCGATTGACGTTTTTATAACTTTATTTAAAATAGAGAAAACCAAGCTTATTAAGTGCTTATCTAGTTCAATACAGTTAGAAAATTCACAAACATAAAAAACATATTTACAGTATTAGCATACGAAACGGATATTTGCCAAGTTTTAGTATAAAAAACACTCAAGTAAAGACCTCTAATATGCAGTCTTCACTTAAAGGGAGATATTATCAATAAATGGATACATCGGCTATGCATATATGGATTCTTTAATTGAAAGTCATAAGAGTTTTAATAATAATATATATTATTTCTATATATTTGCATATATCTCCATCTGATAAATGGTATTAAGACAGTTATATTATATTCACTTGTTACCAACTAGCAATGTCATGATGCGTTCGCTCAGGGATATATGTACCCATAAAATCTTGTCATGAATCATGCATAATTTTGTTAACATTTCAAACACATTCATTTCTATCCTGATATTATTTTTTAACTGGATCCAATTTAACTTTATAAATCTGATTCAACGGATAAAGCAATTGAACCGATTGCGAAAAACATAGGTTTAAGTTCGGTATTTGTTTCCGTAGTCTCAGCAATATCTATATGCTTAGCAATCTATAAATGCTGTTAAATAACAGTATATACTAGTAAGATATACTTTCTATCGAAGCGAGGCAAAACCCAAAGTTGCAACCTTTGCTCGAATAGCTTGAGAAGAAGACGCGGTACCCGTTTTTATGTATGTTGCAAAATGCTCGCAATTCTTTTTGACCATATCATATGTCCCAAAGTTATTTTGTTCATGATACTGTTTAGCCTTATTTATTGCTCGTTGGTCGTAGCGCTTTCCATGGTCTACTCTATACACCCTACAACCATCCATGAATAGAGCGTATTCCTTTTTCTCTACTCCGCCATCTGTAAAGTCAATGACCCAACCGTCGCCGATGTATATGCCATGGTGATAATAACCTATCGGGCTCCCCCAAAAAGGCTTCCTGTAGACGGCTATATGATCACCGTCCCATAATCTGAAATAAAATGGTAAGCCGTATTGCCTTATCATGTAATATATATGGCACGGTTTAATTTTTTCATCACTAATACAAAATCAACAATGTTTCATACAGAAATTATATAAAAATAATCAAAATTTATATTATTATCTAAACAAAAAATGATATACAACTAAACGTACTCGTCCATTTCCCAGATGTAATGATAATTTTCTGGTACAATAACTGGTCTTGAGCCATTTCGGTCCGAAAGTGTATTATCTGATTGATTTCGTGAGCATGAGTAAGTTCGAGATGATGAACTACTGTTGGACGAGCTTCTATTGGACGAGCTACTGTGAGATGCGCCCATGCTATAAATAATCATATTATTTATACTAGCTTATTTGATAACTGGAATTGAATATTTCATAAAGAAAAATAATATGTCCACATTGAAAAATATCACATTTTTTTACATATGACAACAGTGCACTAAATACAAGGCTAACTTTGTATTGATATAAAACATTCTAAGACATACGAATAAACAAATAAAACATAATATCAATTAGAAGTAATCTTACCTGCAGGTTCTCGATGCTTAATATTGTCAGATATGTAACTTTTATAAAAACGAAATGCTATCACCAATTCTTTTCCTAAAATATTTTGATGATCTAACCAAATATATATTCCAATAGAAAAGACGGATCTATGGATCATATTGATTTTATATCTATGCCAAAGCATGATTTCATTAACAACAATAGTATTATTTCAGATATAGATATTGTTCGTTAAAAAATGTGTGGTTATAATATCGATTTATAAGCAAACACACAGTTTATATTATAAGCTTGTATTCATTTATTCATGCAAATATGAATATGTTCATGCATATATAAATATAAAATATATTTTTAAACGTACATTATTTTTTTTATATATTTAAATAAAACCTTAAATTGTTCAATTACGTGCAATATGAATGTCAAGCTAGAGTTCTTAATCAATTGAAACAAATCAAGAACGAAAGTTATGCATGTGAAGATAGGTAGACAGGTAGACAGGTTCGGTGCATAAGCCAATGCATAGGTGGAGGAAGACTCGAGATTGGTTTCTATATATTCCTTACATTTCCTTTAGGATTAGAACATTCATCCTATTTAAAATTGTTAAACCTATTTATCCCAGCCGATTAACACGTTCAAAAAGAAAAAAATATTTTCTGCCTGTAGATAACAATGGCTTTAAATACCGTCTACACTTAGAAAAACGTTTGGTTGTTGGCAAATAGCCTTGATAATTACATACATGTATATATGCAACTTCTTCATTTAATAAAAAAATTGTTTGACTACACTACTTTTCTTTAATAATAGTAAATTTGATAGAATTTAATCTAGATTGCTCAACAACTTTGTATCATATTATTTTTAACACGTTCATTCTAAATGATAAATATTTCCCATATATAAACAATATACAAACATACACTATCATCTACGCACCCCTAAAATACAACTTTATTCCAATACGACCAAGTACACAATTCCTTCCTTTTCAAAAGTTATTATGTATTTGCTTGTGAATTGAATGTGACCCTCATACAGAATAAAAGTCACACTCACTGACTTCATATAGATTAGGCTTTTCACACATTAACGACTTCTCCTTATTTCAACAAAATGTAAATTAATCTCATTTTTGATATAAATTTGCAAAGCAAAACATTTCTTACATTGGAGCTATAAGGGTACGGATTGGTCATCGACTAAACAAAAACGTTACAATGTGAAAATTTTCTAGCACAAACGCAAATATATGTTTGTTAATTGTCAGTATAAAGAAGAAAGTAGATTTGTATGAAGTATGATTCCTACAATTTGAATGTATTATATGAATGTGCCGACTTGTCTACCTGATTTAATTTACTTATTACGCATAACATTTTTGTAGCCGATGGCTATACAAAACGGTACAAGCCTGAAAGTGTAAGACCAAAATAGCAAATTTATCACCATATTCACGCCTCAACAAGAATGTTTTAGATACATTTTGAATTGTTATAGTGTTTCACATTGCCTAATGTGGAATGGCAATTTATTCCACAACCTAGGGGCTGCCGCTTAAAAAGCCCCTAGGTTAAAAAGACCGTGAGTGACCTTTATGAAAGATGGCTATATCAGGAGATTATCTTTAATTTGGATCTTTATGTATTTGGATAAAGGTTTATGGGCGATCATCATATTTTTTGTTATTGGAAATATAAGTTAAAGCATGGAATTTGTTTAAAAAACTATGTAGAGCACTAGACAGATAATATCTGAAACATTATTGAAAGATAATGCAATGAAGTGTTGAACAGTGGTAAGTATATTTTTACGGATGTTTTGAAACAACATTGAACGAACAGGAACATAGTTTAAACGGAACAAAATAAACTCTTGACAGTTTGTATTGAAATTTGAACCGATTTTCTTTCAGAAGGTTCATACCACTTAACATTTTATGAGAGACAAATCAAGGTGGTTTACATGTACTCGAAACTAACCAAGAATGACAAATTCCTTTAATAAATTAGACTATTTGTTAATGATTGAGTTAACCAATTAGTTGTTTATCTATCTATTTTGCGATGCTTACACAACGCTTGTACCATAAATATGTTATATCCGCTATATTTCAAAATAATGTTTATATTTATATGTCCCAGCTCGTTTTATGCAAATGAACAAGTAACAATCAACGTTTTAAAAGAGTCTGGTTAAAACTTGTACAAATACTGACATAATAATAAACTTGCGACTTCGGAATTGGAAAACTACCCGCCTAATATATTGAGATATAAACAGTCAGACACAGACCTATATTTGGAGAATTACGCATCCAGATAAAAAAAATAAAAATATTAGATGATGTTTCCATCATTAGTATCAACGTTTCAAAGCGCTTACAATGGTATCAAACCCCAAGCGCGTTTCAGTGTACAGCTATGTTAATATACAGCTAGATTGACATAATTGCAGAAAACACTAACTTCTCAACCTAATGTAATATAATTAAAGGTAGGTTGAATATAATAATACTCATAAACATACGTTAAGGACAATACTTTGATAATACTGTTGAACCACATTGACTAGTCAAATGCAATTCTAATGAGTTTCAAGTAATTTTCTAAAGGCCATTGTGTCTTGTTCTTGTCTGACTTTTATTTGAAGTGCGTTCTAAATTATAGGAGCGACATTTTGACAGGCTCGCCGGCCTTATCGTTGTTTATAGCGATTTGCATAGATAAGATGACTAGCCGATGTCCTTAGTGTTCTTGCGTGTTTGTAAGTCGATCACATATCCGAGATATAGGCGTGTGCCGCCCCATGCAGAGGCTCATGAGTTACAAATGCGATCTTGACTTTTATCCGTTGTTCAATGAATTTATCCATGCCACTTTCTACACTTCACAACCCGAACTCACTGGTCGGTAACACCTTGAAAACGATGGATTTCTCTGGAATCTTTATCAGAACAATGGTACAATAGTCCGACTTTGCCGCATTCTCAGTCAAAACATGACGCATGCCCTTAATCAATCTAAGAAAGTAGTACCAACTTCAGACTGTGAAGGAGATATGTGTCTCTAAAGTGAGATGCTATCTATAAGAATACTCAGTACAAAGGTAACATCGGAGCGCAAAACACAATCCTCGCCAAGCTGTAGTTTATCAAAAGCGATTTCATGCTCGTTCTGTGCAGTCATAATAACAAGGAACTCGGTTTTGACCCTGTTAAGCTTCAACTTGTTTGCGATAATCCAGGTGGCAATGTCAGAAACACAATCTGTCACTTTAGCGAGGGTATCGGTATGATCAGTTATCGAACGCGGATCGTTCACCTTCTCCAAACTGGAATCATCCGCATAAGAGTGGTACTCCAGACCTTGGGGACTAAAGGCTCCACCGCTTTATGCACTGTGAGTACCTAAGGGGTCAATTTTGACCCCTGAGGAAAGGTGAAATCCAGGTCGGTAGCTAAGAGGAAGCCTTATCCATTTTCACCCCAGCACGTCAATCACGCAGGTAAGATGTCACGACGTCTTCTTTATACGCAGTTGGCATGCAACCTTTTCCAAACGATCCTTTCACAATCGCTTGCAAATACCTGTCTATGTGTTCTTGATTTAAACGCGGTGGGATAGCGTCGACATCAGGATAGTGCTAATTTGGTGTGCATTTTGCATGAGGTTCTATATTCGGCACAGAGACAGGATTAACATTGGTAAATTTCAGAATACATGAAAATTAGAACTTGCTGCATTTATGCCATTTTAAAGGAAGGAACCACTTATATTTGTCAATTCGTTTTCATGGGCAGGAGGTATATTTTGATTGTTGCCACACTGTTGAGGTTTATCACTAAAATGCGTTTCTTAGAGTTAGATATTTAAAAATATCAATTACAAGCAGCTTTAAGTAAGTTTATCATTTTTTGAACAAGTTTTAAGCCTTAGAGCTCTGACAGCCATTTTGATTGCGTTGACTAAAGTACATCTACGTCAAACGACAGGCTGTTAGGATAGATCCGGACTGTTTGTGATTTGGGGACATTTTTATCTAATATTGGGGGGATCTGACAATCCAATTGCTCAGTCAAATGATCGATGTATATTTTAGAAGAGATAGTAAATGCTGCTTATATATTTGCGAAACGTTGAGCTTTAGATTACTTTCAACTTCTTTGTTTGATAAGCCATTTTTGATAACAAAAAGAGTAACAAAAAGAGTTCTTAACTTGCAAAATTATCAGATTAAAGGAAGTGGTCCTATGTATGATTTGATGTATGCGTCGGTACCGAGACGTGCTGAAAGAACCCAAAACAGTCAAAGAGATCGAGAAAATGTTAAGTCTGAATGATGTTTATAATCCTCTTTGCGCATGTAAAAGAGTTATAAAATTTGAATAAGAACACATCATGATATATTTAATTTCCCTATAATCAATTCTCAAGCGTAGAATAAACTACGTTCGTTTTGTAATAGTTTCTTCTTCGCTCTAAATCAGCTATAGAAACGCACAGACGTGTTTTATCCCTATATTAGAAAATGAAATGCTCTTGATTCGCTCTTGCCTTTAATCCTTTTGCCTGGATTAGGAATACCATTCACCATTCACGAATCACAAGCTAATTAAGTTAACACTTTCTGGAATATCAACTCATTTACTATTTATAACATATGACACTTTTATTTCATTTTTCTTTGTTTTCACCTCTCAGACTCAGACACTTTTATTTTTCACATTGTTCTCAAATTGCATTTTACTCTGCCTTTTTTGGCCACTAGTTGCAAATATATAAATCAATCTGTGTGCTATATATTGACATCAACAATTCTAAAGAATAATAAAAAAAAGAATATACAGTTTTTTAGGCCCGTCTCAGTGGGTTCCATAAATTTGCTTTGTATAGTTTATCGAATAGGCAAGAGTGCGGTCTGGGAAATACAAGAGCGTCGAGACGCAGTCGAGACGTTCTTGTATTTCCAGACCGCACGAGGGCCCATTCGATAACCGGCTTATTTTATTGTTCATTAGAAATTGGAATGTTTTCCCCTTTAATCCTTTTACCTGGATTGGAATAAAATGCAACCTCGACCATTCACTCCATTGTTTCACTGGTCACAAGTTAATCAAATTGACAGTTTGTCGTTGAATGTCAACTCATTTTCTATTGATAATATATGACACTTTGTTCGTTTTATATTTTTGTAAAACTGTATTTTACTCTGCCTTATATATTGGCCACTAGTTTCAACTATATAAATTGAGCGTCTAGACGCCTCTGTATGATCATATATTGGCATTGACATTTCTAAAGAATCATGAAATAAATACATATACTGCTCAAAACAATTAAAGGATCGGGGAAAGGGTTGGTGGGTATGGCCTCCCTGGATGGGTTTTGGTCTCAATTTTTGTATATATTGTTCCTTGTTTATACTTAAATAAATTACTTTGGATAAAAATTCTATAGAGCAATATGGAAGGTGTTAAACATTCAATAGATCAGGGTACCCCTATTTCAAGAATGACTTTTTATATCAACCGCGTTTTATTTTAAGGAGTATTCTGTCAATATGTCATGTTTTATTAGAATTAGGGTTTTTGTGTATTTATTTACAAAATTATGCAGTTCTAAGAAATTTTAGAGAACCTTATACTGCAAGAATTGGAAAAATATCGGAGAATGGGCAGTCTCAGGGCAAGGTTACTAAACGTTTCGATATTTCTCAAATTGTCGTTTTGCTCATTTGGACACGTGTCTAGGAGACTTCTGGATATACGCGAAGACCCGGACAAGACGTTCATCGCATGAAGACACCTCAGATTGACTGCTATATTAGTTTAAAAGGACTTTGCAGCCGCGTCGCTACTGCGCGAACGATCGAAATGGACTTTCGACGGGGTACCGGTGTGCAATTTTCCGACCAATCGACACGTAATCGACTGAACGAGGACAATTTGGGAGCAAGAATGTCAGCTTTCCCCCCTATTTTGGCTCAGTTACATCACAGCGCTTGCATTGCATATGCCCTAGACCATGTAGGGTAGCATGTACGGCACTGGCATACAGTTACTATTCATGGCCCAGAGCAGGTTCAACATTTCGACATGTGATCGACGTGTCTGAGTGTGAAGGCACCAGGGAGAGCGCTTCAATGACGGTAACAGCATGCAATATGACCTATACTTGTGAGGGTCTGTCATGGTAAAGGAGGGTTTTTGCTTCGATGGTCGTACCGAGCTACATGGCATTAATGGAGGGTTATTGACTGCAATAAGATCACTGGACTACATTGTCAAACCGATTGTTAGGCCTTCTGATTGTGCATTTGGTAATGAATTTGTTATAATGCATGATAATGCATGTCTCCATGTTGCTCGCGTGGTGCAAGGGTATACCAAGGAGACCGGAATCGAGGTAATGAGCTAGCCAAAGGGTGGCAAATATTTGAATATCATCAAACACTGTGGCGATTTTATGGAAAGACGCATCAGAAAGCGCGAACAGCCTCCACAGACACTACCGGAGATATCTCAGGCACTCATGGTGGAGTGAGAGGTTATGCCTCAGCTAAGTGTTCGTAGGTTGATATTCAGCATGACCCAGGGTATTTAGAGGCTGGATGTGGCCATACCAGTTACTAAGGTATCATTTCGAACGTTTTAACTGAGCTGTTGTTGTTTTAATTCCCATTTTTAATTTTCTTCGTTTAATTTTGGGGGTATCATGTTTGTTGGACAATAAAAGCTGGTAAGAGTTTCAATATCTAGTTTTTTTGCATCACATATTAGCAAATATATCTGTCTGTACTTTTGAAATTGTTTTTCAAAACAATATTAAGTTTTTCCCAGACCAGCTGCACCCTCAAATCTCATCCTTTAATTGTTTTGAGCAGTATATATAGCATGATTTGAAGCTTTCTCTTTATTTTTTTAGCGCAATTGCACATCGAACATTTATTATAAATATCGAACATATATTATAACAGCAGATACATGCTTACAGGCTTAAGTTTGAATAATGGGGTAATATATATTGAAAATACATCAACTATAATGAAAAAAATGCAAATAAAAAACCACACGCCTAATTAAAATGGCTGGCTTTATTTGGTAAGAGATGAATTATATACTGATCCGCAATGCAAACCAATAATGAATTACGAATTAGTATGCAAATGAAATCGGTCAAGATGCAGCTAGTTTGAATATGAAGCCTCATTAAGATGCATGGACAAGCGAACCAAAAATAGAACAGCCAAATACTTACATTGACATTCCTAAGGACGAGGTTATCTAAGATAAAGTCTCGATTAGATACTGCTTACAATATCAAAGATAGTTAATAAATTAAGAGTTGTAAATCAAAATATGAAAAATACTGGCAATGTGATTTGCGTCATTTTTAAAATATAAAATTATTTTTTTTCTTAGTTTAGAAATAAGTGAATATTTTCATTAAATATCTAGTTGCGTTGTTCACGAACCATATCTAAATTAAAGTAGTCATGAAAGTACAATTATGCACTGAATTAAATCGTGAAAACAAACAACTTGCATGATGTTGTCATCCCTACCAATGTCATGTGATATTCAAATATTCTTTTAAAATGCATATACATGTATGATAGTTTTACCCATTGAATACATTCACGTATTGTTATAAATGATCAATTTATAGAAGACACTTGCAAGAATAACCATGCATTACATAGGTCATATTTACTTATACCAGCATACTCATAACTTATGGTTTGGCGCAGTTGTTGGGTAGTCATGACACATCACACATGGGTCTAGGACAATTCCCCCCTGGACAATTCCCCCTGGACAATTCCCCCCGGGCAATTCCCCCCTGGACAATTCCCCCCGTAGGACAATTCCCCCCTGCG
>LQRL01063798.1:1139-14264 GCA_001703475.1 Hydroides elegans | reverse complement strand
ATCATCCATAAACAGGAACTGTTTTATCAGGTTGACATTCAATGAAAAGCATGTTGTCTATCCTCACTTTATATTTAGAATCTAAAATTTCTTTTTTTTTTGTTTTCTAAGAGAAAAGAATTATCATTTGCGCATCAGCGTAAATGATATTAAAACGATTATCAAACTATTTTTATTTGATAAGACGATAAAGGATATTTATTTAAAGACATACTTGTTTTAACATATTTCCTTGGATTAAAATACAGAATCTATATGAAAACAATCTATATCGCCGATAAAAAAAAACGATCTTCAAGGTCGATCCCTATTTCAAAACATGATGTCCATATTTAAACTAATATAAAGTTGTATAAAATATTTAGCTATGTGATCAATGTTTTAATGAAATGAAATGGTCTACTTATTCGGCATATATTCAAAGCTGTTTTAATATGTAACAATTAAGTATATTGCAATATCCTCTTAATATTTACATTATCGATTAAAGTTGTACAAACATGAAGAGCACACTGTTTAATGCATTCCAAATCTTGTTTAGATGATTTTGAATGCATCAAACTGTGCGCTTTTCGTATTGTTGTGAAACACCGAATTTCCTCATAACATCGTAACATTCAATCAATAAACCTACCCAATTGAATTTGAGAGGCAAACTGATAAACACACATTGGGCAGAACATGATTGATGGAAATATTTGTAGAATAGGATACACAAATTAATGTTGCTATATCAACCTTCATTTAGAAGAATAAGTTGAAATTCAAATAAGATATGTTGTTTGTGCTGCTATACAAACACGTTTCAAATTTATACAATTTTTACAATATTTGCTGTCTCAAACTTTCACACATTGTTGAATATTTGGTACATGTACATATTTATTGAAAGTCATTGAAAAGGCCTTCATTGCATAATTCTAACATTCACATGAACTTTAAGCTATTAATCAACCTGTTGTGGCATAGATCACTCATCACACAACAATATATCGTGATGCATTTATTGCCAAATACAACACCATAGCTTGGACGTCAAATAGTGGGTTCAGTGAAACTTTATTAGTATGCCATCATAGGATTCAGAAACTACGAACAGTGCACCATCCAGTAGAACCGCACTCCTAGGAATGTCAACATTTGGCTGCAACTTGATCACGTACCACTCATTGGCGCTGTCCCGCACTTGCAGCCGATGATTCCACCGATCAGCCACAATGACAGCGCCCTCTGCGTCGCTACCGCATATGCATGGCCAATGCAGTTCACCGACGCCGCTTCCTCTTCGGTCGTACTTGTCTACCAACGCCCCGTTGATGGTGTACGTGTAGAATGCATGGTTAAATGAATCACACACAAAGAGTTTACCATTGGAGATAGACAAGGTGACCCAGCAAAGGTCGCCAGAGATGCAACTGAGTTGGATGACATGGTGCTGTATCCACTCACTGCCGAGGCGCTGCAGGATGCGAACGGTTACTGTCTCAAGTTCAGCTGCATAGACGAGGCTGCCGTATACCACAACGCTGGTGAAATTACCGTCCTGGATTTTGACTGGGTTAGAGCCTGCAAACGTATCCAAGCATGATCTTTGATAAAATGCATTAAATCTAAATTTACTTATGCAAACACCGATGAACATTGATTATTCCTTAATTGCTCGAAATAACGTTATCGAATTTCATGTTTATTTGATAGAAAACACTTTGAAAAATAGATTCGTAAAATGTTTATTTGGTTATATCATTCCATCGCATCATATATTATATATCACGCATTGCTTAGAAAATGTAAACAAATAACAAATAGACATAGAGGATATCAGAGCTATTAGATATTATTAGATTAGACAAACCAAGAAAATTGTTGAATGATTTGCACAATTCGTTATCGGCCTTAATATTTATTATAAGGCATTAGGTTATACTGTGGGATACAACCGGCCTCAGTGCTGTATATGATCAAATACACTTGAAGAATTCCCGTATACACATACCATCCATCATCTTATGGACGATTTTTAATTTATTGAACGCGCGAAAAAAAATACACAAACAATATTAGCAATGATTACAAGTCTAAAAATATTTATAAAAGCCTGACAAAATGTCACAGCATCGCCTTAAAGAATTAAAAATCTTAACCTTAAAACAAATGCTTCTTTTTCATCGCAAAAATGAAAAACTGCAATTTTTGTTAACACATATGGTATACAAAAATCAGATCTCTTACAACACATTATCAAGGAAAGTCTGAGGACGAGGGGCAAGTTTGAAATAGTATGATAGAATAACACGATGGACGGGTCAGTGCATTCTTTGAAGCGATATTGAATTTTAATTGACGTGTTAAAAAGTTTCAGGCATGCTATATTTATATGTGATTAGCACTATTTATAAATATATATACTCACCATCTTCGTTTGCTTCATATAATCCCTTGTATGACACCACCACCAGTATCCCGTCTGCCATACGAGCGACATCCCGCGCATCTACGGTCATTGGTAGTCGTCTCAGCTCTCGAAGATTTGCATCAAAGACCGTGATGCCCTTTTCGTGGCACACCCAAAGATTTCGTTGCATAACTCGGACATTCAATACAAGTTCCTCTATTCGAGTTTCTCCGTATTTTGTCCAATGTTTATCAATGACACATGCAAGCAACGGAATCTGCGAGCTGATAACCTTTGGTTAGATTTGAAAAAAAAAAACTGTTTTAAATGTATTGTACGAAAGAACAATGTAGGCACGAAGTCATAGTTACCCCATTGAGTTGACGGATTGAGTTGACGCGTTCAACAAATTTCCAAACTATCTATACATTACGTGTCACCGAATTTTGTTCCTGAATAGTTTCATGTAATAATTAGGTATAATTTACACAACTATATTTTGGCCTAACCCTATTTAAATCATATAAAACCGTTAAACATTGAAATGGTTTTTACCTTATCTCATAAACATTCATTGATATAGTGAGCAACAGGTGATTATATATTATTTGAAATTCTATATATTAACTTAAAAAGCATGTTTTAAATATGTAGTACTTACTTATTATTATCTAGGCATAGAAATATGGCAGACGCACAAAATACGTTTTCATGCACAAACTAATTGAACAAGAAAAATCTAGCTTGCCAACTAGGAATTATTTTGAAATAAAACGAGAACATAAGATCTACAGAAAATGTTCGTTCATAATTTACAATTAGCATAATTTTTCATTCTAAACCTTTAGCCGAATTCATTTGAGCAGGGTAAAGTAAATAATCATATTTAAAGACCCTTCCATTAGGTATTGAGTGATATTGAAGTAGCTGCATATTTGAAAGCCGCAAAATTGTAGTGACACTTAAATTTGATTTTATTTCCTAAACGACAACTTCAAAGAATTTCAATACATGTATTTTTGATAAATATTTTCTATTATGCTTTACAACTATCAACAGATCATATTTTATGTGTCATGTTACTGGAATTCACACCTGTAGAAGATTAATGAGGCGGCATTGAACAGATTAACAAGATTGACGCCCACATTGTCAAACAAGATAATATCTAGCTAATTGTTTTATACTTATGCTAAATTTGATGAAATTGAACGCGTTTTTAATCATATTACATATGTTATAGAACTTAAGGCGAATACAGAGGGGTGCACCAACGTTTTTCTGCTTTCATATGCTTTTCCCGCCATAAGGCTGCATCTTTTGTATCATTCGCATTACACCTTATATGTCTAGATTCGCGCTCAAACAATATTTCTAAACGTGCTAGTTAATACATTTTTCACATCTCATTTAAATCCTATATCAAGAAATGCAGACAAAAGTAAATAAAACGCATTTCATTTATAAAGCTTACCATTTTGGGAATTTCCTGATTGTGTAAAATATTTGCACATTTGATTGTTGAATACAAGTTGGGAAAGGTCTTCTTCAGTTCTCTCTCGCCCTCTGTGTGTTTATTGATATATGTATGCCAAATCTAAGGAATCAATAAATGTTTAACTCATTTAAACTGATTTGTTCATCATTATGCATAAGAATTATCACATATTGTTTAACTCGAGTCGCAGATTATTTGTTTGGCCGTTTTATTATCAGGCTCTATACGTCTGATTAACTCAAAGCCCGGCGGGTTTATCTTAAATAAGATGCATCGATTTGTTAGTAGATTGTAATTGTTTAACATTAAAATCGAAACTAGTTCTTAGGTTTCATGTGTAGATTAAAATTCACCTCCAAAAGTGTGTCACTATCGACAAATGCTTTAGTGTGGCAGCTCAGCAAAGAGAAAAAGTGCAAACATTCAACTGGAAATGTCCTTTCTTTGAACACCTGGAAAAAATGGCATTTTTCAGTTTCTATTTGGAAATCGTCAAATCCATATGTTCTTTATTTACAATTGAATAAAACCATGAGCTGCAGTTTGATTTCATTTAAATATATATCAAAGTTACAAAAGCACTTAATTGTTTATGGATTCATTAATGAACCTATATAAAACGTCTTTCATATTTAAATAAAATAATAAGTGACACTGGAGTGAGTATATGTGATAAATTGAAAGAACTTCGACGGGTGGCTCAATAATATTACAGTTTTTAGTTTTTGAGAGTTATGAAAATTGGCAAATAAACCTTTTCTTTCAAAAAGACAAGAGAAATCGTGTCTGGAAGTTCCTGTAAAATACAGATGAAGCGTAGATTATGAAATCATTTCTATACCAACAAAAACACTTTGGAATTGAAATGATTTGATTTAATATAAAATATGAAGATTTTAAAACGAAACGCTATAAACTATTACAAAAAAGATTTTGTATTGATCAGAAATTTAAAACATAACATTGGTTTTTTTACTCAAGTAAAGCACACTGTACCCAAATTTAAGGATGGAAATATGTAACTGTATTTTTAAACTTTATTTCAAGTGGCATGAATATGTTATGTTTCTCTAGTGAAACTATTTGTGAAATTATTTGAGTGTTTGATTTGATTGTTTGAATATACCATAATTATTTATACCGCAATCGATATAACTGATAAATTATCTATTTTATGAAAAATTGTTACCTTCACTAGGACTTGTAAGATTCTCTCAATCATTGCCAACATGTAGCGCATCTCTCGTCTCCTCAAACTGAGGTGCATCTCGTCCAGTTTAAACACACACTCCTCGGTATCTTTATTTTCTGGATTATTCATGAATTGGGGAATTCTTTTGCTTTTACTAAGAAAAAAGCGCAGTTTCTCAAAAATTTGAATTGTCCATTGCATCGCTGTTTCGGTTGAATTAGATGTTATTTTAGTCTTTGTAAGATCGAGAACAGCCTGTTTGAGCATGTAGGATGTGCATACCTCTTCATAGTTATTGAGGTTTCTTATATACGGTTTGCTTTTTGCACTCTGAAGAACCATCGCCTGGCGCATGGCCTTGGCATAAGTGTAGCCTAAAACGACATTCGTGGGTAAGTTGCGAATACACTCTGCCTCGTGGATTGTGTGGCAGATTTGAAATCCAACAGGCGAACCAAATGCCACAATGTATAATGGCTTTGTTTCCGTGTCTGACAAAAAGTCATGTTGAGGAGTCGGAAGAATGCTGCAATCGTGACATTCGATGGCCGGTACTAAGTCCATTTTGATCGGTAAATACTTAAATTTCGTGCCTCTCCATATCACCGTTAAAGCTGCAAATTTCTTCTTGCCATTGAAGAAGGCGACAGGATCAATGGTCAGCCGATGGTCGCTGCATAACGATTTTATTTCGTCTGGAAAGTCTTGACTTTGATTGTGGCTCAAGTTTACTAAAACTGACCAGATGCTGCTGATGTCGTCGCGCAATATGTCATGAACCAACCTGTTTAGTACTGCTCGCAATTTATCGGAGTTCAGATACCATTTACCTGATGCCGTATCCAGGAGATTATATTCTGCAACTGGTTTATCCTCTTTATTCCATTTAAAGAACACAAAACTTTGGAGACACGATAAACTAAAGTTCCCTCCCAGTTTGAGTAGCGATATAATGAAGTCATATTCGTCTGGTGAGAATGGTCTTGTGTTTTCAACAGAGCTACCGACCCGCCGTGGTTTGCATTCAAGGATTTCGTTTCTGTAGCCTATGACTTGACACAAATTATTCATAAAGTCATCTATTGCTTTTGTGATTTCTTGCCATTCTTGTTGAATCAAGACGTCAGTGCGATAGAAATGAACGGCACGAATTATACCATTCCTGATTTCCACATCGTCTGATTCACACATCTGTTTTGTGAACTGATGTCTGCTACCAAACTTAGCTTGTGTAGAATGCATCTCGCTATAATTATCGAGTGAATTATTCGAGAACAAATACTCAAAAATATATTTTTGTAAGTCATGTTGCTCATCTGTTTCTTTTGATACTTTATCAATATGAACCTGTAAATCTTTCATTTTGTGTTCAACACCAGGGAAATTTGATTTTATCCTGTGCAAACCCTTTTTGTTCAAATTGAATAATCCAAGCTTCATCTGAGTATAGATAGTGATCTTATCTTTTTCTTTTTCCGGCAATAAAGAAGAAACTGTATCTGATAATATAGTTTTGTATGTATCGAAAGACCTCCTCTCCTTTTCCGGTAACAATGAAGCAATGAAGCGTACTACTCTTGATTCAGTCGATTGCGAAATTGCATACTTCAAGATTTCATATATTGAGGCCTTATCTAAAGGGCCAGTTTCCAAAAGTTGATTTGTTATCATATGTACCATTACCGCATTATTACGGTCAATGCATTCGTACAAGCATATCAGGGGATCATTGATTCGATTTACTTTTGATGATGTTTTGCTTGATATTTTATGTTGTAGCAGTAAATGCTGTAGCATTGAATTGTCATTGTTCGCTATTGCTCCTTGCATTGCAAGGATTGCTAATTCGCTTTTCTCCTCCGGGTCGCAAATATCGAGTATACTCATCACGTGCATCTCATCACCGTTTTCAGCGGCCGAAATAACCTCGTTGTGAACGGTTTTATTTTTACTTTCAGATGGTTTGTTGATTGGTGTGTTTTGTTGATTTATTTTCGTTTTCTTTTTTGTCGATTGTTCAAATGATGCAGTCATGCGTCTTTGCCAAGTGTCTTGCTTAGTATTTCGAAATTGGTTTCTCTGCATGGTCTGAACCTCAAGCAGGGTCTCATTTTGATCACTGTACGCTCAAGAAAAGTTAAAATGTGTATATCAAACATGAAGTAATAAGAATACATTGACAAACTACAAAAATACATACTGGATATATTTTGTACAAAAGCCTCAATATTGAAACCTCGATAAATTTACTATTTTTGGCTTATATAATAAACACTTATTTTACAAGTGCTTTTCGTAATACAGAGACATGATAATATTTATTTCCATGATTAATATGTTGATTAAACATACGAATAATGTCAACACATACCTTTTAGCATTAACGAATTGCTGATTCAACCTACATTCCACTATGCGTTTTGGATGAATAATACCTTCACTATCAGAAGAATCATTAAATCCATCAAGGAATACTTGTACACTTTCGGGTGTTTTGAAATGATCGTTTCCTTTTGATAATAAGTTATTTTGCATATCGTCATTTAGACGGGTTGCCACGTAAGAAATTGCTGCACATGTGTCAATATCCATTTCCCGAACCTTGTTTTGTATGTAAAACCTTTTCGAAATCGCAATTTGTTTTCCATCATTCATTTGTTTTTCTATGATGGCTCGAAATTTGTTTTTACAAATGCCATCTGAAATTCCATCGAGACAAAGTTCTCTTGCCTTGAAACAAAACTGATCCCAAAGGTCATTAATAACAACGAACTGACCTTTTTCGATGGCCTCACGTACAAACTGAGCTGTTTGTGCTATCATAAGTCCACGATGTATTCGCGATGCTTGTGTCAATCCTCTTTCATAACAGTCGCTATGAGAACAGTTCTTGAACTCCTCAGGATGTGTTTCGAATTTGTACTTGATGTAATTTACTAAAATCGCATGACCCACCAGTTTTGCAGGGGACGAAAGATCCCCCTTACACAAGATACATAAATGAGTCTTATCCATCGAAATTGACGTTTCCATTGTAATAATATGCTCTCAATGAGTCGTCAAGCTAAAGAAATACATATTTGTGTTTCATTGCATTTATGCATAAACTCGATCTGATAATATGAAACTAAACAGTATAAATAATGTTATGAAGTTTATCCATAATTGATTAAATTATAGTTTTTTTAAATAACTTTTTATTTCTTCTGCCACCTTAAGTTTTGTACTTGTAATGTGTAGAAATACAATGCATTCATAGTCTAGTATGAAATTGTCGAGTTTTATGTAGATACAATCTATGTGGATTATTGACGAGTGGTGGTGTATTATTCGTCTATTTGACAACTATCATCATCAATTATCATTAAAACATCAAATTCAAGGTCCAAGAAAAAAACATGTATGATAAAAAATATTAGCTATATTTCTCTCTAAATGTGATTATGCATTATTTTCATAGATTATAAGCAGGAATTAAAAACTAGGTTTGCATATTACAAGGCTAGATGAAACATGGCGGAAAGAAAAGAATAACATATAGTATAAAAATTTTTTAGGCCATATAAAAGACAACCAAACAGCCCAACATCAATTGAATGCATGATGATATCCTATGCCAATTAATTTTTTTGCCACCCACAATAAGATTATCAGACACGAACGATTGTGTAAATGTCCCACACAAATGTCTCAGCTCTAACGATCCGTAAGTCTTTAGATTCACCGTTCGTTCCATAGCAGAGATTAAGTTCAATGCAAGCTTTTCAATCTTTCCAATCAGGTATTGACGCAATCAATAAATCTGGGCTAAGGCAATCAAATAGGTGTAAATACATATAATCGTCTATTAATATTGTTTTGAATGGATTCATATTTTATTATATAGTGCATCTGAAAATAGATTTATATGTTAATATAGCTTTTCAAGGTCCGTATGTCTTATTAAAATGTTATTAACGTAATTGAACAAGGGAGTGAGAGTGAGTGAGTGAGTTGTGAGATTTTTTCAAGCATAACATTGCTTAGGCATTAATTGAACTAAAATCCAACGCCAAAATCCTATCCTGTTGATATTTAGATTATCGTTGTATCTGAAGTATGCAGTGCATACGATCAGTTCCTAAACCTAGCTGATATTTATAAGCTTGACCCAAATATTTGGACAGGGGGTCATCTTACATCATCGATTATTTTTTGATTCCTCGTTAACTCGTACTTGTGTCTGGTATGGTTTCGATTTAACCTGATCAGTTAAACTAAAGATTAGCATTTACATTTAATTTATGCTTGCAAAGGCTTAAACCTCAAATTGAAGAAGGCATAAAAATACGGTCTGATAACTGACAATAATATATATATATATGATATATTTTAATTCAGCATGGATTAAGATATTTCATCCAGAGATCTTCAAACTCAGTTCATACCAACATGAGTTTTTACTACGTGGTATATTCTAAAATCATGGAATTTGAAAACTGGTTGTCTTGAAAGTTTTCTAGCAATTGCCCAATTTGATATCTGATATTTAAGGAAACATCAATATATCTTACTATATCCATTTGATATCATATAGAATTCACGCGATCCATCCATTTAATATAATTTCAAAACAAAGAATTTATAACCATTCAAGTGGACCTGATAATATTTGGTCATCCAGTGAAATAAATAATACTGCCGGATTGAAAAATATACAACGAAAATACCATCACAACTTGGTGGTAGCTTATGATAATGATTGACCTTTGATGTTTTTTAAATGCGGTTCTAAACGTGAATCATCCCAACTTGATTCTCGAATAAGTTGGACTCATAAAAACATTGAAATTCGATTAAATATTTAAACATAACATTAAACCCTGGTACGGGTATATTTAAATAGTAATAACATTTTTCTCAAATATTTCATCTTTTTTAACATTTATCAATATGAAACAACTTAGAACTTGTAATCTGTTGCAAAAAAATAAAATTCAGAGAGATGTGTCTAAATTGGTGTATATTTGGGAGCAGTTGGTTAAACTTAGAACATTTTGGCGATTCAGAAATTGTCGAAATATATGTAGATTACAAAGTAGGTGACCCCCTAGGTTCGCTGTCAATAACTCAGAGAGACATTAATGTCTTGTTTGACACTTAAAGGGGTGCGTGCAACATTTTATTAATCATACTCAATATTCTTTTTCGAAAAATCATTGCAGCGCCCATCTAAAATGAAAACTCTTCGACAAAATGGAGCAGACTTCTAATATGACAAATAAACACTCAATTAAACAATTAAAATTTGACAAATGTTTTTAAACCCTGGCTCATTAAAAAATGTCCATTGCTATTATAACCTTGTTTTGTATCAATCTTCACTAATAGATATTAAGGCTATACAGACAAGACGAATGCCCCTTTAAAATCATATTAAATTTAGGTGATCAGGTTCCTTTAGAGAAATGGGAAGCTTAATCTGAGATATTCTTCCATAAGGGTCTGGCCACACGGAAAGATTGCTCAGGCGTGTTGTAACAAAAAAAACTGTCAGTTTCATTACAATCCTGATGGAAACTCAAAATCCTGTCAAGCAATGAGCGATAAAACAAGCTCGACGAAGCTTTCCGTGTGGAAAGCCCCTAACGCTATCATTTTCCCTTAAAAATGCATAATCCATGATATGGATAAAATAAAACAGGAATGGCCCCATCCGCCCGAATGACCTGCTTAACGGTAGAAAATATAGAATTGTAGTGAACATTTTCAAACCTTATATATTTGGTTATAGCCTAGACCCAGTTGCAAATCAATATGTTTGATTGGAATCATTTGTTTGTCATTTGTTTTTCTATTAAGCGCGCAGACTTTGTTATGTCTCTTCACTCTAACTATCAAAGAATCAAAACATGCGTCATAGAACACGTGAGGGGGAGGCACACCTATTATATATCAAAGTTTTGGAATTTTAGGCTAAGTCCAGAGGCACTTCCGGTTGAAATTTAGAGCTTGTACCCATAGGCAGTAATTGAACTACATCGAAAAAATATATGTTTCGCTACTTTTTAATCTCCATATATTTATTATATCATAAATCTTTATTGTTCTTTGATTTCTTTTTAAAATGCAATTTTATCGTGTTTTTTTAGCCGTGCCACAGTATAGTGCTTTTTATATGTAATACAGGATATATCTACAAGAGGAGTTCAGTTTAATTTTGTTAACTTTTATTTTTGTAATAAGATGAAAACTATACAACTTACAAGCTTGAAATTTTTGCAGATGTTTGATGCAACATCGTTGTTAATGGAGTATAAAATTGAACTGTTACTTACACCTTCTTATCAATAAACACAAGGGTAGTTTTCCCGTTAGCACTCACACCAGTCCAAACCATGATTCAAGGAGTAAATGCGTCGCGTTTCGTTAACTTCATATTTGCTATGGTTGTTGACACTCTCAAACATAATAAACTCGCCTTTTTCCATAATGTCGACTTAGATAAAACATTGCCACGTCAGTTGTAATATATTTTGTCCAGTTTCTGCGTTGAACATCACGAACAGGCTCCAGGATCTTTTCCGTCGTATTTCAACCTTGGCTTGAGTAAGGTGATGAACATACGGCTTTTTTCGTAACTCAACATAAGGGTATGTTTGATAACATGATTAAAAGGTACTATACTCAATCCTAAGTTATTAACAATATTGCGCTTATTGGCTGGGTTTATTTTAAAGATCATAGTCCGGATCTTCTTGACCACATCGGGAATAGCCTTCTGATACCTCCTATTAACCACGTGTTTTGTTCAAATTGCAATTTGGTTGTTCTTTTCCGCGTTCGTTGAATACATTAGCAATAGTCATTCGAGTGACATCAATATTATCTCCTTAGGGTTGTCTCTGGATCTGTGTCACACCCGACCCAGATTTCAAAAGGCATAAAATAGTGCCTTCAGGTTTTTCATCAATTTTATGTCTTGGCATTGTTGAACATCGAAACGGCCTAGTTATAAAAAAATATAAGGGCCCACGTATATTATTATCATACGGTTTGTATTGGTATCACACCTTGTTTTGGCTACACAGCACATTTAAAGTGTACAAAATTAAACTGAACACCTCTTGTACACAAATGTCACATATCACCTATAAACTGATATTTTCATTGCTGATGTCTAGCTAAGATTTTTTAGTCAAGAACTCAGCTCAAATATAGTCATGTTTATGTTACTCAGATACGTAATTTGATTTAACACTGAAATTAAAATATAAAACAATTTCTAAGTGTTTATAACATGCAATGTGGGGTACAACTAATTGGTGAACTCTCATGAATTTTTACAGAAATGGAGAAACGCATATATAAACATAAATATATATATGCATACACCTATGACTTGAATATAGCTTAATAGCTTTAATAGCTTATTCTAAAAGCTTGTTTATAGATAAAACAAGCCTGTTTATAGAAAAAAATTCAGGTCGAATCAAAATGCATTGTGAAATAGGATCCAATTCAAACTGCGTACGCACACAATGGTTTTAAAAATAGCATGAAAGTGTAGTATGCCTAGTCAAAGGATTATTTGATTAATCACAATTTCATTATTCATTTATTAAACGAGATATGAAGTTGAGTTTTAATATTTAATAATTCGACAAAAAAATCAATTTAGTATGAAACAAGACTGTTTTTTGCATTAAGTATTGGTTCCTTTAATATGCTAAAGTAATTGCTTATTTATGTCAATAGACCAGCACATCAAATACGTTATGGCGAATCCTCACATATACAGTCGCGCCTGGTGTCACCGATGCATCGTCATACACAACGCAACTTGTATCGCCGTTGCTATGGTAACTGAATGCTTTACATTGGTCGTCATGGGCGCACAGGACACTGCATCTAAGTCGCGAGTGCAGAGTCCCGCGACGCAGCTCTGCTGAACTGTGAGATTGAGGTGAGATTGCTATCACATCCCCGTTGTTGAAATAACTGACACTTTGTATATAATCAGGACTGTTACCGGATGTTGGATCTGTGACGGAACATAAT
>LQRL01063796.1:8310-24441 GCA_001703475.1 Hydroides elegans | reverse complement strand
AGCGCAAACCCGAATATTTGGAGAAGATCTCCGTAACTGCGAAAACATTAACAACTGAATTTGAGTCTTTCAGGAGACAGGTGGCATCATCTGCAAAAAGAGATATTTTATGGCACTGGTTACCGAAATCAAGTCCTTTTATGTTGTCGTTATTTCGTATTAAATGCGCTAGAAGTTCAATGCAGAGAATGAATAATGAAGTGGATAAAGGACAGCCTTGTCTTACTCCTCTTTTGATTTCGAACCATCCGCAAGTAAATCCATTATTAATAACAGTGCTCGAAATGTTCGTGTAGCAAATTTTGACCCATTTTCTAAAACTATCTCCAAAATTAAATTTTTCGAGTATTTTATGCATATATATCCATTCCACACTATCAAACGCATTTTCAAAGTCTAACAGAAGTACTAGTCCAGTCTGTAAGTTAAATGATATATTTGTTTCACTTGCCTTGTCAGCTGCGTCTCAAAAGTATCTGGGATGTGCTTATATAAGCAAAATGTAATGCAATAAAATTATCTTTTTACTTCACTGACCGTGTCAGTTGCCTTTCAAAAGCATTTTGGATGTGCTATATGAGCTCGTGCTTATAAAAGCATATCTTCTTTAATTTATAAATTGAGGATACTTTTGCCAACTGGTCTCGTCATTTAAAGAGATGTCTTCAGAAAGAAGTGAGTGATGATGCAAAATGTTACTCTGTTTTTCTTTCATCGCAGGATCTTGTTTATTCGCAAAATAGTTCGTCATTTCCAAAGTTAATTTTAGTAAAAACTTATCATCCTGCATATACGCATTGTTGAAGTTCACGGGGGATCCAAGGTCACTGACCTTCTAGTTTTTTTTTGGTTTCCTCGATTGGATAAATTACCATATTTCCTCTTCGCCAAGGAAAATTAGATAGGAATTTAGATAAAGGAACTTGTGTAAGATCGTAGGAATGCTAAAGACTGTTTTATGCAGCTTCTATTTTATTTCGTTTACCAGGTGAGAGCCGTCCCTATTTATAGGGGCGCTCCTATTTACATGTTTCTATCTAAAAAGAACAATAACAAACAATTGGCTTTGAATAATCTTAAGTTTATAAATTAGTTCAATGTTGGCATATTCAATAAGACATGATGGCAATAATTAACATATATTTTATTCAAGAACAAGTCTTTATAATAAACAGTTGTCTATAAAACATCGATTTATACCATCGACAAATGGTGTACTGGCCGTGCCCTAAGCAAAAGGTTTGATGTGTGATAAACAATCTCATTTTCTTATATTTTTCTTAAAACATGCTTCATGAAATTAATTATGTTTTTTGTCTTAAATATACGCAAAATGATTCCCTTCGTTTCCACAGAGTTACTACACGAGTTGACAGTTTCATGATTATTAATTCATCACTTGGCACATACGCTTTTAAGCGAAATAATTCAACATAACACATTTTCAACACAACGCTAGTCACAAATATCATACAGATCTCAGCTTAAATGCATAGATGTAAATTAACCAAACTTTTCATAAATGAAAGTCAACATATTTTTACCCCATTAATAAACTAGACGATCAACATCATTTTTAGTTTTCCTAAATATATGATATTTTGGAGATATCTTTTTAAAGATCCTATATTTGAGAATCATATCCTCTACCACCACAATAGTGAGCTCTTATAAGATTATATTGTCCCTTTTATGCTTAAAAATAAAATAACATATATGAACGTAAAGACAAGATTTTGAGAGAACCTTCCCAAAGTGTTGATGTTGACGTAAATCTCCATGCTTCTATGAAATGTATAGTTATTTCGCGATGTAGGGAAAATATGTTATTTTGCGACCTTTATCCTTTCTATTCCTTGTGGGAACTCAAAAAAGGACCAAACTTTTTTTACAAAACATGAGGACACTTTGTGTTTCCCATACTATTTTAAACAATACACGGAAAACATGGTATGTTTCAAATTAAAAAGCTAAAAACAGAGCTTCATGTGTGACCAGCCCCTTAACCCTTTTTACGATGTCCAACAAATAATCCGCTCCAGGCGACATAAATAGCTTTATACTTGTAAAAATGCTCGTATATCTAATAATTAACAAAATAGTTTACAATTCTTTTGCATCCATGATCCATTAATTGTGATAATGGATCATACACTGAGTCGGATAAGGAAAACTCGTTCGGTCGATTAATTGAAACATTGTACAGATAGCTCTGCCGCTCTTCGGAACTGTCCAATATTTGAATTATTGGACTGACCTCGGTATTTATCCTATGATACATAACATACATATTCATTTGAACTGAGTACCCTTGTTTTACTTTCTTATGATCGGTCAATTGCGTCTGGTGTGAGAGCACATGGTCGTCGTTTCTCTTGGCCGTATTCGCGAATCCATTTGTTCGTTACTATGGAAACATAAATAAATATTTTATGACATGAAATATTCATCCCAACTATGGTATGCAATTGCTTATTTTAGCACGAATTATTTTATGTGTGGATATGATTTGCAACAAATATTTGAAATTAGGAATGAAAATTATGGAATAATACTATTATGAACTAATCAGACGATTATAATAAAATCTAGACGAGTCTAAATTAGATCCGTTCAATGTTACAAAAATCAAATATTAATATTATAATGATTACCAAATCCTGTTAAAAAAGAGCAATTACTTACCCCATTTTTGTCCTATGAGTACTGGGCAACCCGCATGCTCAGTCCGTTTATCGAATTCTCCCGATAATTTGGCGTTGTACCAGAAAGCAGCTCCATTCTATTTATAACATAAAAATATCATATTAGAAACATATTTCATAATTACATGGTTATTTGAACTCCTAGCAGTATTGAAACTGCATAATACAATCAATTGAGCTTCGTCATCATTTCTTCCCCGAAGGTATTTTAATATTTTCGATTAAATGGTTCCTTTCTTAATGTTGAAATATTCTGTTTTTCACTCACTAAGTTTCGTTTGTTATTTGTTTAAGCCTCTTAGAGCTATTTTGATTTTACATGTGCAGTGGCGCGCGGTCCTAACTTCTCGATTTCTCTAACGTTTAGCGTTTAGCGTTTAACGTTTAAGGGCTTGCAAGATCAGAATATAGCGTAAAACGTTTAGCGTTTAATGTGTAACTTTTAGCGTTTAGCGTTTGATGATAGGGGCAAATTAGAGATTAAGATAAGCACTCATAATGATGTCCTTTATATACCCTTCACACCTGTGAGTGGCTATGATTTAGCTTTTAGCGTTTAACGTTTAGCGTTTAGCGTTTGCCACGAGAAGTTATAAATGCGCGCGACTGTAGTTTGTTCTTAATTAAGATATGACATTGAACTTGATATGACCGTGACCCTGACTGACCTTGGTTGCTGGAACCCGGATGTTCATGCGAGGAAATACCGTCGATCCACCATGCTTGATGTCGGTTAGCTGAAAACGGTTACGAACATATTAAGATTTGAACAGATGGAATACGTCTCTTTTTCAGGAAGTCTGGTTTATACCCAGTAAACAGGGAACGTATTTTTCACGTTTTTAAACACGTGAAAAACACGTAATTTGTTGTAAAACACTTTTTTTAAACGTGAAAAATACGTTTTCTGTTTACTGGGTAGTGACGTACCTATGAACCTGGACGTCCTGAAATATAGGGACGTCTGTGACCTGATAAGGGGAAAGTCTCAAAGTTATATATTTTCTTATATTTGTCTTTTACTTTTTTAAAGAATGAAATCATTTTATTGCCAAGGGCATACTTTCATTAGTATCATTGATTCTCTGCATTATGTCTCTTTGATGTCAATGTTTGGTTCAATCCGATGTTTTGACAAGGGATTTTTTTAAAAAGAGGAGTGGATAAACTTAACTTTTGTCGCCATTCGAATGGTACCGAAATAAAACAAAACACATTAGAATCTATGTACATAAATCAAATTGAATATCAACATAAACTCACATAAAGTAAAAATGTACTCAGTCGGTCGCCGGTATTGAGAATAAAATCAGGAACGTTATCCAATTGATTTTTTTGCTAAAACAAAAAGACAAATCAAACAACTAAAATGAAAAGTAAAGGTAGTACATATGTACAAAATCAAACTGCAACACAATTACCCACTCGCAAGACATCTCCGACATCTTGAGGACATACTAGTTTGGGCCCATAAGACAGCTTTTCGGGCGTCTCTTTTCGTCGTTGACACAGAAATGACGTTGTCCCGACGTCATGTCGTATTTGGACGAACGACGGTATTTATTCGACATTGGGGCGTAAAGGCCGCCCGAAATCTGTCATATGGCCATAAATTATAACGTCCTTTCGACTTCTTCCGAAAACGACGTTTTTCGGACTACACTTGCGGGTAAAGTCAAACAAAGGGCTTGATATTTACTGCACTCTACATTGGATTTCTTACATAAAACAAAAATGTGCTAATTCTGTCGCCGGTACCAACGATGAAATCTGGTACATTGCCTGGGGTGTGCAATGCATTCGGATCCTAAAAAGAATATAATATTATCAGAGTTTATAATATTATCAAGATTAAGATTCTGTTAGAATTACAAAATATATATATATTTTCTTATTTTTGCATAAATTTAGAAAGATAAAGTTCTTAATATCGAATAAATATTATTGAATCAATATTTGAAATATTAGAAAGAAAGAAATCTAAATAGTGATGAAATAGCATCTGTTTTATTGCAACATTCGATCGAATTTAATGATTCAATTTTTATTATTCCTAAAATACCTCATAATAGTCGACGTGTGGTTCATATTGTCCTCCTATTCCATAGTTGACAACCTAAAATGAAAGATACAATACAAATAGAAAATGATCATGAAATGATTAGCCATGTTTCATATTTAAACTCGACGACAACAGAAATAGCTGATTTATGATAACTGCAAAATTCTTTGGGATATATGTCAAGAATGTAATGCAAAGCATCTTGAATATTTCATATGCTCCTTGTTATTGTATTCAGGTAAGAAAAACGCATGATTTTTTTTCTACAAGTATACAATCGCGCACAAATAATCAGAAACAATATTTTAGATTAATAAAAACGTTTGAAATCAATAACATAATTCTAAATTTAGATGAAAACATGAAGGAAATAAAAAGCAAAAGCGCGATTAAAGAACAGCAAACCTGAAATGGTTCAGCACTGGAGAGCGGGTTTCTGTATTGTGTCTCCAAACCGGTTATATCTTCGACCCGAGCGCTTAAATGTTCGATTTCAGGGTCGGTGTCCCAGAGCCAGGCCCTGTAGTGTAGAGGATAGAAAATTGAAATACATGGTATATATAATCTTGCAAAATTGTATGTTCATTTTCGGGATATTTATAGAAATAGCAATTATCACAACAATTTCTGATAGATATTTAAGAAGTCATTAAATTCTTAATTAGACAAAAATAAGACTAAATAACAATATGATTGATTTGTGATGTTAGGAACAATCTACAACTTTCAAAATAGAAAGATTGCTGGCTTTAAATCTATTAATATCACTAACTTATATGTTCTCAAATAAACTCAACACATATTAGCATTCGATTTATTGTTATAGAATTCTAGTTGATTAACAAACACAAATACGCATAGATTTATTTTGCGACATTCTCAAAAAGTAAAAAAAATAATCATGCTCATTTCCAACTTATAGAAAACTCATTTTATCGAAAACACACATTTAAAATGAAATATATACATTTTTTTGTATATCACAAGACAGCTGACAAGAGGACTGTTATAAACATGTGCATAAGCATGTGGTTTGTTTTCAAAGGGAAAATCGTTCTAGAAAAATATTATCTATTTCTATAATATCCAGACATATGTCCAATGAATAATTCCATTCTCACAATGCAGTTTTGTATTTTCTTTTTAAAATTAGGAAATAACAAAGGTTTAAGCTATACTTTCGCTTAAACCAAATCGATTTATCTTAATTTCCTTTCAATAAATGATGTTAGCTTTAGTTTAGCATTAATTGTTAAATATACTAAAGTTAAATTAACCGAACCCATGCCTTCTATTATGAAAGGTGCTTAACAAAATATGTTAGAACAGAAAAAAATAAGACAAAATCACAATATTATGAACAAAACAAACAATTTATTTACACACATATGTTTCTCCCTCCTTCCCAAATTTGATCGTTTCCAGTATAGCTAAAGGTCATGAAAACCAGATTACAGTTAACTTTATTTCGAAAACTTACACCTTAGACACTCTTATTCCGGATTTTTCAGGGTTTCCGGGATCACCAATTGTGCCACGATAAAGCTTTGATAATAGATAAAAAACCAAAGATAAATGATCTAGCAAAATATAAAAGCATTTTTTTTTTCATTTAACAAGGGGTCCCTTGACGTCGAGAAAGCGTTCATATTTGCCCACTCGGCAAGGGTCGTCCATAGTACGTCGCATTCGGACGTGACGTTTAGAGGACGACCTACTTTGGGCCCGTATAAAAGTTTTCCGGACGTCCTTTTACGTCCCGGCGTCCGTAGAACGTGATTGGTACGTCCGATTCGGACGCGACGTCGTTGCTACGTCCTTTCTACGTCCGCGACGAATAAGGACGCCCGGAAAACTTTCATACGGGCCCAAGTCCGCTCAACGTCCGTGGACGTCTTGCCGAGTGGGTGGACTCCTATGAAGGTTTCTGCATTTTCCTTTCACTGACTTGGAAAATACGTCATGCCCACATCGCGTCAAAGTTGGACGAAAGAGTGACATTCATCGGCAAAAACACGGATATAACGTCTTGACGTCCGCAACCTGAACGTGACGTTACTACATACGTGCATACATGCAAAAGGTGACGTCGCGCGTTTGCTTTCGAATAGCATGCTTGATGCGTATTTATGACAAGCACATGTACACCCCTGGCAATCAATCGCCGGTCTACGAAAGGCGTGGGAGTCTACTACAAGATGGTCACCGGTCTACCGTGCAAAAAACATGTATTTGTTTATAAAATGCATTTTTATTGACGTTTTAAAAATGTTTCATGAACTTTTTTGTTTGCATTCGGTGATCCACTAACACACCTTTGTCCGAAACATAAAAATGTTTGAAAAGGCTGTTCCCTTTAAAAGATTATAAGGAAAAACTAGGTGCTTGTCTCGATATTTCCACCCCCTGACGAGGAGTTTTTGACATTTGAAAGCAAAGAATATATCGTTTTGAACCGGAAAGTATCCAATAAATCATAATATGTATTTTTCTAACTTTTTCAATATGTTATTACCCGGATTACATCGTATTACCCTTCAAAAACATACTTTATGCTATTCATTTTAAAATGTTGATAGCTAAACGCTCTACTACATTTATGATTTTAATGGCTAGGATCAAAATAGGGTCTACGACATTTTATGTTTCGGTCGCCGATCTCGTTCATTGAAAACACATGGAATGTATAAGGGATATTTTGCTATTCGCTTTGCGTTTTTTAAACATTATTTCTCACCCTGTCATTTGTCTTTACTGTCCGCTATGGTCATCCCAACGTTCAATCAAGAAAGTAGAGACTAAAAAGGTATCCGCCCAAAAAGTCTCCGCCCAAAAAGTCTCCAAAAGTGACAGCATGTGCCAAAAAGTCTCCAGCCAAAAAGTTTCCGGCCGTAAAGTTTCTAGATATAAAGATTATTTAATACATACCATAGTTAAAAAAATACTCTGGTGTCTTACCTAGGCATTTTTTCTTTATAATAACCAGAAATTAGTTTACCTAAGATTCATAACTTTTCAAAGTTAGTCGCGCGGCCCAAAAGTTTGTCGCATTTGCGACCATGCGACCGCTAATGTCAAACGCTGCACATGGTGTCATTTTTGGAGACTTTATGGCTGCGGAAACTTTTTGGCCGGAGACTTTTTGACCCGGATTCGACTAAAAAAGCCTGCTCATTTTATTTGCATCAAGAGCAGTCAAATATGAAAGTATGAAAATGATAATGAATTAAATTCAGGGCTTCACCTTAACCTTAAATGACACTGAGAGCAAAATGGGCAAAATCATATTCATTTGCGATATTTCGCGAGCGCAATTATTTATAGATATTTAAGATAGGCTTTTAGCACAGTGTGGATTTCCATCGAATTGACTGGCATTAGCGCGAGTGAAATCTAAAACTACAATCGCGCGGGAGAAAACGACGGTCACATATACGACCGTAAAGGTGCATCCCTAAAATTGCTTTGATTTCAGCACCCGGTATCATATCTCATGTGGTTGTCGTGAATGTAGTAGAGTTCCTAGCCTTTGCTCCGATCTTGTTAGTAGACCTCCTTACCCAATTCGCAAATGTTGTTACAAGATCGCCAACCATGATGTTGTAGATCGACACGCCTTTTAAACCATGCCGTGACAAAGGTTTTCCCAATAAAATTGCGTTATTTAATCAATTAATTTGCTTATGTTGCTTTTCAACATGAAGAATATTGTTTTCTGAATCGAATGATATAAAACACATACATGAAATATTCTCTTATTAAAGTGATATCTGCGAAAAACACCGAGCCCATGTCATATTACGGCAGGTCCTGGTCGAGGTTTTTCTTTATAATCTTAGAAACTGTTCATCGTTTCTTTAAAATGACTAATGCAGAGTAAAGATTAACCATCTTAGAGCCGAATGCAAAATGTTAGAAAACATCGTATAATAAATTACTGCTTCAAAAAACATGTTTTATTTGCACACCCCTTGTTTTTGGAGTATTTTGTTGCAAGATCGGTTAGCATTTGTTAGTAGACCGGTGACCATCTTGTAGTAGACTCCCACGCCCTAAGTAGACCGGCGATTGATTGCCAGGGGTGATGTATAATTAAGTCACACGGCACACACAAATTGGACTTAAACGAAAGACGATAAACATTAAGAATCAAAATTGTTCAAAGATATGTTCTGAGAAAATTCAAACCCCATTTACATCCCACCATCACCATGATTTTTCTTAGCTAATCACTCACACTTTACTTATTCGTTCACTTGTTGAATATGCTTTAGCCGGATCCCCTACCATAGCCCTGAACAACTGAAAATATTTTGAGGCGTATTAAAAATGTTTTTGACCATTGCAGAGCGAGTAGGACTAAATTTACAGGTCTAGCCGCAATAATTTCTGTGGAACACGAAATTCAAACATAAATAAATAGAACCAGCCATATATTGAAATTACATTTCACAAAAAATACGTTTTGGTTACATGTTAAATTAGTTTCAGTTAGATTAGCCGTTTCGGGGTTTCATTGATTTAATGAAACAAGAACACAATTAAACAGGAATGGGTTAGCGGCAGTTTGCAATTATATTCCCAAGCTTCACTATGGACACACTAAATTCCACATAGACTCCATATTAATATTGAGTGATGTATAAAGCGCGTTTTTATACGCAATGATCATCGGGCCTGTCCAAATGACATCAGGGGAGGATCCAAATCCTTATTACATAAGGGGGGATGGTTTTAGATTTTGTCGTTCCCGAACCTTCCATACCCATATATGAATTGATTTGATTTGTTAAAACCAAAATGGTTGGGGCGGGAAGCAGTTTGCTACAGACTTACAGCTTACTGGTTCGCTGATTAGTTGTAAACGCCCGTTTCGGATCCCCTACCTTAGCCCTGTATAACTAAGGAGTGGAATAAGGGCATGGTATTAATGTGCGTTTAAAAACGCTGGTTCGTTCGCGTTTCCCAGTGCATCCATCACGATTAGTTGAGTTACTCATTTTTGTTGCAAGAACTCTTAATTTTGATTAATCAAAAGGGACCAGTAAAGATCCCAGTTAATCAAAAAATATATCAATACATTTAAAAAAGGGTATCGAAATGTATAAATGCAACTATGCAATCTAAAAGCACCGATCGATATGTGGTTATACATTTGAAGAGAATATATCAAGGAAAGTAATGAAATATGATTAAGAGTATCGCCATCTCGTTAATACTCTGAAGCTAAAATCTCTATCTAAACTAGACATCTATAAGTTCTTAAACATAAAACATAAGCACTACTAATAATGAGTAAACTAGGGTGCATAAACAAATATCAAGTTGGAACTGGAAGCTGCTATTGTTGTTTGGCGTATGTTAGTTAAAATTGAATATTCATGTTAATTAAACACAATCAAATAAATAACGAAATTAACAATTTTAAACATAAGATATATGTAATTGTTTGAACAAGTTGATTATGCAAAACCTAAGTAAATGTTTTACTCTAATTTATGGTGTGTGGTTAGATGGTCTACAAACTACACTATAATGTGATACATACATTATAGAACCGTATAGAATCTAGAGTAATCTAGAATAAACTATCATAATCTAGAATCTATATTATGCTCTACAAGAGCCTAGAGTCTACTACACTTACACCTTACTGACTCGTTGACCGGAAGAAAATGATTTTGCTGGGTCCCCTACTAGACCTCTGAACAACTGAAAATTACAGTTTTTATTTCATTCAGCCAAAAACACTCTGCTTATAAAATAATGCACATAAATATTACCCATGTTGAAAAATAATCAGCATATTTGTTTTCTATAGATAATGCAAGAGTAAATATACGAAACATCAATGATATGTCACATGAAATCATTCAATGATAAAAAAATATTTTAACAAAATTGTAAGAATTCATAAACAGAAACTAATAATCGACATGAAATTTCTTTATACGATTAAGGAATAAGAATTCAGAAATACTATTCTGAACAGTGATAAATATTAGATAATAACTACGAAAAATTCAATAACTTCTAACAACATGAAGCCATGCCCTCACAAATAGATAATAATAATTCTGATAAAATTTGTAAATTGAAATTATTAGTATACATACACTTTACTTATTCGATTAGGAGAGACTACTCGGGATTCAATGGGATCTTCAACTGTCCCTCGAAAGAGCTAAATTGAATTCGTTTTTATTTTGATTTTATTTTGTGAATTAAATACAAATACGAAAAATGATAACCCAACGAGATGTGTAATAGCTCTTATTGCACATGTTAACATGATTTATCTTTATTTTATCACACATCGGGTTAAAGCTTACGGATAGACATTTGAATCAAACTGTTGGACAGAATCAGGCATACTTTTGAATTTGACCATGCATGTGCATGCTGGTTAAATTATGCGATTCGATTCCACACCTAATTATCAGTCCAATAAGTATGTTGCATTTTAAACTGATATAACTCAAATTGATAGTTCAGTGGTTAAAGAAATGATGGTAAATAAATTATTTGATAAATTGTTTGCAAAATAAGTACAAACATGATTAAACACAGTATAATGCCGATTTTGTCCAACAATTTGGCGTAATGGTTAACATTCAAGCTACAATTTCATGTTGATTTTCATATTTACGATGGATATGTTATATTATATCATCTTTAATTCATAAGATGAATGCAGCATAAGTCCGTCATAAAACTGTAAAAAAAATAAAAATATTCACAAACGAATTATCGAAATAAATTAACTTATCATTAATATAATTAAGATATTTAGTTTACTAAATTATTTATCAAATTAAACATATAAATTTTCCATCAAACAAAATATAAATGTATACTTACAAGTGGGTATGCTTTTTCTTTGACCATCTCAGCCTCTGCATCACTGATGACGTCATAGAACATTCCTATCCGGGGATCCCAACTTAAGATCTCTTCTTTGTAGACGACCCATGGGATTTTGCCCGGTTTGTAGCGGCAGACAAGGTCGCGGGTATGCTTCGGGTCCTTCAAATTAGTAGTAGACTTCTATATGAAATGCAGTAGGTAAGGATTCGGCGTTATTTGAACTGCGGACATCGATTTGTTTACTGGTTAATAAACGATATTATTCGGATAATTAAAAATTCTAGCTGAACACTAATATCCTGACCCCTTTGGGAACCTCTCCTTCAATCACTCATTTCCCTCAATGTTTGTAAACATGCTTTGCTTTTCCAGTGCATTATCAAACGCACACAAAAGCTGATTATCCATATTAAATATAGTCTTGCTTGGAGAAAAAAGCGCCCGATATGGCAATACCGTAAAACGTGTATTTTGTATAAGGTGGAACGGTATGCCTTTAAGCAGACAGTTTGTTATAAATTAGTTTAATATATTCCTAAATCTACTTATAATTGACAACATACCGAAGTAGAATCGGCCTCTCCCCGACACAGCCTCTCATAATTCTCCTTCCACGACGGAATCCAGCGTTTCCATGGCAGCCTGGGAGGAGCCACATGATCTTCTCCTGCTGATTCGCTATTGCGAATACGCTCAAGTTGTAGAAATAATTGGTTGTGTTCGCGGTCCAAATCTTGGTCACTAGGGTCTAAAAAAAGGCGGAAAAATAAAATTAAGCTACTTCATTGACAGGAGATTCATAATGAATGCCGGGTATTCAGAAAATCATGAACTGAAGGGGGGTCGCCAATAAAGTGCATATACAGGTGAACAGAGGTTTGGGGCAGCAATATATACTAGCCGCCAAAAGAAAGTATAATCATTTTTCAAACACATAATTTTAGTAATATTTTTTTATTCGATCATATTGAAATTTACACAGCATATCATTTCATCAATATTTTTATTTCAAAATAGCGATTATCATCATTGGTTTAGGATTTCTGAAATGTTAAAGATGACTACCCTAAACCTTTTACCATGCATAAATGGCAGTTTATGGCAAAGTCATGAATATAAGGGTCAATGTAACGGTTGGTCGTTAGGCTTTCGTCGATACTCCGTAGCTGAGGCTTCTAGCCGTATCGGATGGCACCTCAACCCATTACAGAGCCTTCCAGGAAGAGGTCAACTTGGTTTAAAGAACAAGCTACAAAATGATCGCCGAAGCACCTATATGCCTGTTGGCGGCCATAGGAGTGGTTCAGTTAAAAAAGGACGACGCTAAATGTCAAAGGGCGCTATGCGAGAGGTTTCTATCAATAAGGCGATACCTTTTCGGAAAAAAAGTATCGTCGACGCCGACTTCGCGGTTGCGAACGTACTTTCTGCGTAATGCGTTATCCGTTTCCGCGCAAACGTTGTTTCAACGTATTTGGACTAATCCGACTATTCGTCGGGTCTAGTGCTTCTGTCGGTTTGACCGCCTCATGGCGAAACCGGTTACACAGGTATAACATCTGGATCTCTCGATCCCGATTCGACATTTGTAACTTTCACCACCGACTCTACCGTCTACCCTCGTTAATCCTTATGAAATCATTGTGATGTTGCAGGCGATAAAATATAGCTTCTAATCATTAAAAGTGGCATACCGATCTTCAGCATCCCCATAGCCTGATCACAACAATTTTGATGGGTGCGTGACGTTGCTATGTGTGTTTTATAAAAATCGAAATAAATTGGGAAAACTGGCATAAACTTTACACTCTTTATTCTACAGTCCAATATTATAATCAGAATAACCATAACCGATTTCCACACAACAATGAGGTCTTGACCCCTACTCAAAGTAAACATCTTAACCATTGGTTGATTGGCATGAAACTATAGAATAAGATAGGAAGCTACGTTTAATGACAATGCTGAAAATTTCAATCAGCTAGAATATTGAAAATTCGCGAAGATATTCACCAATTTAGGATGATACTTTCTTTTGGCTGATAGTATAGTTCTTGTAATCAGATTTGGATCAATCGAGCAATTGGTTGTGCTCGCGGTCTAAATCTTGATCACTTGGGTCTATAAAAAAAAAGAAAATATTATGATAAGAAACGTATTATTTTATCTAGGGAACTGATATAATAATGCTCCCTTAATTATCAGTGGTTCATCCAGACAATTCTGAACCAGAGGCACCAATTAAGAAGACATGGAGCCAAGAGGGTGTGGCTTTAATCTATTTTTGGTATAATATATAAGAGCAAACATGGGAGAGGGGGGATTTTCTTTAGGTTGATCCGCCACCGATGAGATTATATTTTTAGCAATATCCTATTTCGGTATAGTAATGGTTTGGCAAAAATATATCATATAACATAAATGAAGCATTATTGTTCTAGCAATATTGCTTTGATATTGCCCAGCATTTACGATTTTGAATTTATCACTTCAACAAATGTTTATTTTAACAATAGACTACGCATAAATAGTGTAAGTATGTATGTATTTTTTTATTAAGATAAGTATGTATGTTACTTTTTCATATAAACAGTATACTGTTTTTCTATCCCTCTTTATAAACATATTTTTAATTATAACTTATGAATGTTAAAATGTATATTCCAACCTTACGATATTAAGACATGCATTGACGATATTGTTCTTCACGCAGAAATACACATAAACAATCTAGCAACATGCTAATCCATTGAAATTATAAAGATAAATATTAATTTTACCTGAAGAGTTTAGCCTTAGAATTACTATGAAGATAAGGAAGTCATAATTTATTTTTGGTCTACACTTTAAGAATATTGAATTGTCAAATAATGGTAAGAAAATGGTTTAATTATCAAAAGAAAATATCATTCAAAGACAAAAAAAAACGTTAGTCATAGACATAGTGCACATTAAAAATAGGTTAGCTGATGAAGTTTGCATAGTACAAAATGCAATTTAAATATTAATATTAAAGATTTAAATGATATAACATAAAGGAAATGAACCTGCTTTGTATTTATCATTTAACATTTTTGGGTATGTTATAGTTTATTACGTGCAATGACAAAATGTAAAGCTCAAAAGCTGCATAATTACATTAAAATAAATTACAAATAGAAAATCCGTTTTGTTAAATAATTCATTTTGTCACCAAATTGGTTTTGGTTCTTGGTTAGGTTGGTGCCAGCGAATTGCATGATTCGTTGGAATAAAATGTGAAAATAAAATAGCTTACCTAGTTTACACGCTTCCGCTGCATATTCTAATGCCTTCTCAACATTGTTCATCTAAAATATCAAAATGGTAAGCAACATATGAAATTAGAAGATAAAATGGAGGAAGAATAATAAATAAAATCCGAATTGACAACATTTAATCAATCTCCCACTGATAATGAACGATAATCAACAACTGTTCTAAAATTTAGTACATATACATATATAGGGTGTTTGATAATCGGGTAAAATAAAATTGACATTATGGTGCAGCCACCGCCAGCGAAATTTCTGACGCAAGCTGCGAAATTGGTATGAAATATAGTAAAACCAGTGATACCAGATAACTTTATGTTGTACGATTTTCGCCGGCCCCTGACCGGTGGCTACACCGTTATGTTTAAGCGCCACCAGGTTTATTTTAAGTTTCTAAATGTTCATTTCAATGAATTATATAGATTGACAGTTAAGATGAAACGCATCCCTCTTGCAAATGTCCGCGCACAATATTTTCAAACGTTCGAGAACATAATCACATAAAGGCCTTAAACATTTAAAAAAAAACGCTTGCTTTTCGAAAACTTAAGACTCTATTTGTTTATTGACGCCCTAGCTTACCTTTTTATAAGTTTGTGTCAACGATTTATAGAGTGATAAATAAGATGGAATGCGCTCTCCGCTTGATTGCAAAGCCTTTTCGAGCCATTGTGCAGCTAGTTCGTAATCATCGTTCTGAAAATCGAACAAAAAAAAATAATTGTAAACCGATCAGTTCTATATTTTCATTTAGTTATCAGTCCCTTTATATTCATGATCTATTATTTTTGATAATGGACATTAAACTAAGTCGGCTGAAGTATTCGATCAACTACAATAAGCACTCGATCAACTACATTAATTAAATATAAAAATGTCTGGAAATCACTGCGAAATAAAAAATATATATATAATAATTTGTTTATCGCCAGCAATATGGATTTGATTATATTTTCTTTCGAATTCACTGCGATTTCAAGAAATACCGCTGTCCAGTGGACGCATCATTAAGTAATGATTAGCACATAACTGCCATTTATGAATACCTGTAGCGCTATATTGCCTATATGTACAAAGTCATCTTCGGCCAGTGGTTTAACGGCGGGTTCATTCAATATTCGGCCTTCGGCGACATCGTCGGTTTGGAGAGCGAATGTCCGTTGCAACCGTAAGAGAGCGGCACTCGCACCGTTGAAATCATCTT
>LQRL01063793.1:1127-11892 GCA_001703475.1 Hydroides elegans | reverse complement strand
AGGTTATAACAGGAAATGATGGGGGGGGGGGGGTGATACTTTTTGAGGAATTCATAGTGAATAGACGACATATATTCTTAGAAATATATAATTAGTTTATAATCATTTCTATTTAGGTTTCGCAATTACCAAAAAACTTACACTTTCATGCATAAAACTATACTGACTCCCGTCTGAAAACACGCTTAATGGAGACTATTTTTCTTTTTTAATTGCGTAGTTTATAAGAGAGTTTAAACCATTTTAGTATACAGGGATGATACTTTTCCGGTTTTTACCGGTTTTCCGGTTTTTTTTCATCAAAAAAGGTCAATTTTGAGATCGATGCAAATCCGTTGAGATCTCAAAATATGATTTTGTGGGGGGGGGGGGATAACCCTTCCAGAGAGAACTTGAGAAGTCTATGTAATTCCTTTTTCTTAAAAAAAAAATTCGCTCGCGCCTTCGGCGCTCGTAACACTAATGATTATTTCGATAGGTGGGTAACAGGGTGCGTACAAAGTCCTGGGCGTCTTGGAAAAGTTCTGGTAATCTCTCAGGTCCCCAAAAAAGTCATGGAAAGTCCTTGAAATCAATGGATTAATTCTTGTAAAATATAATATTTCATAGAGATCAAATGTGTATCCCCGGTAATACCGGTTTTTTTTCCGCTCGTGCCTTCGGCGCTCTCAAAGGTATAGTCCTCCCAAATAAAATTTCTAATTTGAAATTCATGGGAGGCATGACCCTTGAAATACCAGATCAACCTGACATCTGGGATACTTCTATTGCTTTATAGTAAATATATTTTTCTCTTGCGCATCCGGCGCTCGCTTTCTCTCAAAATGATGTTAAGCTGTTGCAAGTAAGTATAAAGGGTCTTCATAAAATATTAAAAGTCGACTCTAACAGTTAAGGAATTCAGAATAAAAAGTCCTGGAAATCGATCCAAAACACTCCTGGTATGTCCTGGAATCGGTCCCAAAAAGCCCTGGAAAGTCCTTGAAATCACTCATGAACATGGGTTATGACAAGCGATCAATCGGTCGCAACAATTGTATATTAGATTAGTTATCTCATCCGCCCATGCCCTATACAGGGCTAGGGGATATAGAGGTTTCAACTTGATCGATCAAAAAGTATCGAAATAACTGGGATCGGGACTTCGGAGTATTCGGGGGTAGTTTTGCAGCCCTTTGTGGTCATCTTATTTGTATGAAGCATTTGTCCTAGAGTTGTGAAATATTTAACAGAGTAAATATATATACTGCAGATGTGCAACGTTGAGGTTGCAGTTTGATATACAGAAATAAGTCGAATATATTGGAACAGAACTTAGACAAATTCATGGTATTTAAACGCGGCATAGGGCATTGCCTCTCTGATGCCTTTGTTTTGAAAAATATTTTGATCTTTACTTTTATGTATTTTGTTTGTCTTTGTTCAGTTGATTCATGTAAAGAGGCATTAAATTGTCATAGTGATAAGTGCATACCACAGTCTCAAATATTTTGTCTGGCATTACGGTGTATCTGATTTTTTTGGCATAACTTTAATTGTCTATATATTTCATTACATTTTCTTCCTTGTGTCTGATAGTTTGAATTTTGAAATCAGTGAATCAAAGTGTCCCCAAAATTGATCCCGAAATGCGTCAAAATTGGCCTTTAAACGCACTAAAACCCCCCAGCTGATTTTCCGGTTTTTTTTCGCTTGCCCCGTATCATCCCTGAGTATAAGAATGTCTAGAACATTTACATTTGTTTCATTACAGGTCAATATTTCTAGATTAGAAGCCATTGTTTCATTTGAAAGCATTGTGGAAATTTTGCACCCCCACCCCTTGATATTAAATGATTGCTACTTTTGGCCATTCAAATCGAACTCTATAACCAAATCTATACCCATTTCTATAAACATGTAGTGTTGGAAAGGTCTAATATGAATATTGAATGTTTACTATTTCAATAACTCATTCCAAGAATTCGTTGTACTTTCAGAAAGTGGTCGAAGTGTCCAAACGCTTATTGCCTTATATGTCGTCGGGATTCGAGAGCCCTAAACTCACGCTTCACATCGGTGACGGTTTCGATTTCATGAAGAAACACAAAGGCCAATTTGACGTCATTATCACTGACTCATCAGACCCAGTCGGTAGGACTTATTTATTCATAGTTAGTTGTTAAGAATCCAGGGTTTTATAAGCAATAATTAATTATTTGCTCGAGGATGCAACATTTAGACGTTTAATCTTTAGGTTGTATTCATTTGAAACATTCTTTTTCCTAGAAGTAAGTCCCAATGTTAATTCACAGGTATTGTCGCGACCTATGTGCAATAAAGATTGTCTCAGAGTCTTCATGCTCATTCTTTGCTCATCATTGCATATAATTTGGGTTGAGGATATGCATATGGGTTTAGATTTAATAATATAATATAACCGGCTGTATGTGTTTTTTTTCAGGTCCAGCTGAGTCACTTTTCCAGAAAGAATATTACCAACTCATGAAAACTGCGCTGCGGCCCGGTGGCATTGTATGCACTCAAGGTAAGTATTTTTCGTTCGACAAAAATAAATGTTTATTCTGCATTTAATATTAATGTAACTGATCTTTTTAAAGTTCAAATTCTGGACAATAGAAACACTATTTGTTTAAACGCCAGCAAGAAGTACATTGCAAAATTCTACGTACATGATTGATAAAATTCAATATTTTATATGATTTATAAATCTTTATTTATTTGCAGGCGAATGTCTGTGGCTTCATTTGAATTTGATCAAGGAAATGTTGGACTTCAGCAAGGATTTATACTCAGTGGTAGACTACGGATATACAACAATACCCACCTATCCCAGTGGCCAGATCGGTTTCGTGTTATGTAGTCTAAACCCGGTAAATGGCGTGTTCATTGTCGTCTTGTGTCCAAACCCTTGCTTTATAGATCTTTATCATATGAATGGTGGAAAATGCTTACCTTTTTCAGGGCTTTATGACTGGGCCAACAGCTTCACTGATATTATCCAGATGTGAATAATGCCAGGCTGTGACTAAATCATAGAACATCTGCTTATTGTATCTATCATATTTAAATTATGTCACTCCGTCACTCGCCCCTTTTATTTTTCTCGAGCACATCCTATTTTTACATTTCTACCACATGTATTTGTCTCCAATTCATTTATTCATTCACTTATTTGGTCTCCTTCTCTACACCTAAATCATTTTATGTGATATTTTTAATAATCTCAAATGCCTCATTTAAGGACACGAACTTCCGGGATCCGGTGCGACCTCTGACGGATGAGCAAGTGGACGAAATGAAGCTGCGATATTACAATTCGGCCGTGCATCGTGCTGCCTTCGTACTACCTCAATTTGCTAAAAAGGTAATTATATTTGTTTTGAATTCACATATTATCTTTACCAAGATCTCACTTGGGGTATACAGCCTGGGACCATGGTAGATACGAATGTGATTATTACATCACCTTTCCCATTAATCAAAAAAACATCATGTTGCATCGAAGCTGTGTGGCTTTTAAAAGTAGGAAACATCCTGTCAATTATAATTTTTGAATAATTCTAGGTTTAACGGTTAGTTAAAATATTCTAACGTAATATAGTATTATAATGCATACTTCGTAAGTTCTTATTTTCTTTAATAAACATATGCTATGTGCAGCAATTTTTTCTGTGCAACTTTCTCATGCATTTTCTATTTATATTGCAGGTTTTAGAGAAGTAGGGGCTGCGGTCTCTTAGGCAATTTCATCGAACTAGTCTTTTCCGAATATAAGTGTTCAGTTAGTTATATGTTACATCATTAAATGAAGTGTTATTTGTTAAGTTTATTCGTTTTGAATGAAGATGAGTGAAGTGTTTTCGTGTGATCTGCATTATGTAAAAAAAAAAAATGGCCTGTCTTGTCATATAGGCCTGCAAATATTGTGTTTGTTAAGTATTTGGTTAACATACTATCAAAGTAAAATTTACTAGTATACACATTACACATACAAATTTTACTAGTACATATACACATTCACAATCAATAAATACGCATGTTAAGTATGAGCTTATACATGTACTTATAATATAGAAATTTATTTTATGAGTCATTCTTAGGAATTATTATAAATGGTAAATAAATTATTCGACTTTTAAAGGTTTGTGTTGGTCATAATAAAAAGTCTAATCTATACGTATTAATGGAAATGAAATAAAAGAAATGAAAATTTGAATTGTGTGATTGAAGTGATTTTATATGTAATCGGCGAGCTTATAAAACACCAATCGTTTGCTCTTGTAAATTTGCGTAGTCATGGAGTCGCAAAAAACGGTAACGAACAAGTCAACAAAATGACGTTAACCAATAGATTGCTACATCTACCTACAATATTAAGACTAGAATAAAATAATAGTATATATTTTATAAAACATGACATTTATTTCATCGACCATCGTTAACAATAAGTAAAATTAGTAAAAAGAAACACAAATATCAAGATTCACATACACATTCCATGTACAGATATCAGGATATTTGTTGATAACATGATTGCTCAGGCATTTTTTTTTTGTTACCTATACAACCTTCTTATTGTTTTCTTAAGGCCGTTTAAACAAGCCTCAAATACCTCAAGTACTTGTCGAGGAAATATTTCACTGACACTCATTCAAAGAAACGCGATCTGGTCAAAGCTTTATACGAGCACAAAATATATTTAAGCTGCGATCAAAACGTAACAGAATATTTTATATCGAAACAATATATACATGTCGCCATGTTTAAAAATGAAATCATATTTAGCAAATAACATCAATAAATAAATGAACATATAACGTTATAGTTATTGTACAAATCACAAAGAACAATTCAAACATAAATTGATATATAATATTTCTTAAATTTTCACAAAGGATCAGTAGGCATATGTTTTTATTTCAGGATATTGCTCATCTTTGCTTTCTTCGTTCATTAGTGGACTACACAAGTCTTGCTCTGATTTAACGATAATTCAGCTGTGTGTAAAATGACGCAAACGTTTACAGTAGAGATTTCTAACGTAATGTGTATCAATTAAGGTCACTAGAATTAGGTTCATGCCAGCACACTTCAAAAAACTAATTGACCTCATCATCCATTGGTAAAAATACCCAGAAAATGCGCCACCCCTTACATGCAAAAATGTGGTTTATCTATGTCTGAACCTGGCTAATATAACTATGGAAAATCAAAACACATTGTCCAATCCGTTGTCTCAGTATCAATACCCATAAATTTATAGTACCGATAGACTAGGCTTCCTCACTGATAAATCGAGGCAAGTAACTGAGCACGTTCGCCCGTAATATCACCAGCAAAAATCACGAGCCTAATCCTGAAAATCAACCAGCTCTTGAACACTGCACCATCCTGTACAGCGCATTCATTGAAACAGTATATTTGATTGCCACCAATATTCTCTCACACTCCCCTCCTCTCCCCTCTACACCAACAAGCCATGCTGCGGCTTCCGACCGGGCCACGCCTCCTTGGCGTACTTCTTTTTCTTGGGCCCGGTCTCCATGGGCTGTGGCGCCGCCCCGCCCTCCACGCCCACGAAACCCACAGCGGGCGCTGCATTGACCGAGGGCGCCACAGGAGGCGCTGCGGCCGCCATGTCGACGTCGGGCGCCAGGTTGGGTACGCCCATGCCCAGCTTATTGGCCATGGCGAAAGTGTCCATGTAGCCGAGGCCTGAGCCTTCGAGACCCGGCTGTTGAGTGTCCATATCACCGTATAGTTGGTTGGAGGAGTACGAGTAGCTTTGGAGCTTTTTCGTGATGGCGTCCGTATTGGATGTGCCAGCGGGTTCTGTCTTCGCGCGCTATATTGAAAAGGAAAATAGTTTGATAAAGAAATGACTTGATCATCATTGATTCAATTATAGTTATATATACAAATAACAGATGTTGGAGGTGGAGAAACAAGACCTTCTTTAATATTGGTATAAAATCACTTACCTTTTTAGGTATGACTGTGGTCTGTACAAGATTCCTAAATCTTCCCACCGAAGGGTCGATATCTTCAGGGTTAATAACATCCTCCTCTTCGTTGAAGCGCACGTGAGATGCTTTCCGTTTTCGTTTGAGGGGATTCGCAGGAACATCCGGTATATCGCCCATCACTGCGATACGTCGATTGTGCGCCGTGTTGAACTCAGTCAGGTTCTGAAAATGAAATGCTGATTGTGATTTGGTTAAGTTTATAGAACATGAATGTTCAAGTTTGAGTTGCAAAATCCTAAGACTCAATGGATTCCTTCAAATTGACGTAGCAATATATATATTTTTTTCTAGACCTACATTAAAATATATAATATATTTCTTTAATACATCAACTTCAAATACCATTTACATAAAAACAACAGTTTATCACACCATAATGATATTGGTCTAAAATCTAAACAAAGGCAACTTACGTCCAGTTCTGTTTCTGTTTCGGGTAGACCAAACAGGTTCTCGGTCTGCTCTTCATTGTCATATCCGGTCGAGGGCTGAATGGCTTGCGGTCGTTCGCGAATTATATATTTGCGCGTCGAGGCGCCAAAGTGAATAACACTGTCGATGGGAACTTGTTGTGGTTTTCGTCGTTCAAGGCGAATCGTACCAATGAATGTGCCGTGTGCTACAAGTCATTTTATACACGAGGTGATCGTCAGAGGACAGCGTGGTCATGTATTTTGTTGTCAAATGTCATTACAAACTAACAAAAAAATCTAAACCAGTAACAATAATTCAATTATAAATTGAATATAAAACAGAGAAAAGGTTTTAATTTATTTTCAAAGTCAAAACTATAACACATTAGAATGAACTGGCTGAACTGGATCATTTAACCACTAATTTTATAACTACAAAATTAGTTTTTAGTGATTTTATGTGATAACAATTAAGAATAAAATACATTCCTGAGAAAATGAATAATAAAGTCACTTAAGTTTATTCAAGCTGAATGATCAGAGACAAGATAAAGAAGAGACATACTGCTTCCAAGATCGATGAGAAAGGGTCTGTTGAGGTGTTTGTGCCATATCAGTGCAGCGTGTACACGTGAACAGGAAGCGTGATCGATTGCAAAATCACACATTTGCTTGTTTCGTCCAAAAAAGTAACATTTCTTTTCGTCAATCATCAATTTCTGTCCAAATTAAAAGCATACCAAGACATTCATGCAAAGAGCTTGATAACTCACAAAATAGGGCTTTATATCAGTACAATTATATCTAATAAAGGTAAATATAAGAAAATATAAAAGCACCTTATCGTATAAAAAAAACATTCAATATGTTCAAAAAATTAAAATGTTGATAATGCATAATAAAACATTAAATACACTCTAAACTTCATCAAATATCTCACATATAAATGAAGGGCTCCGTGCAACATTGTGTTAAGTCTATTTAACATGGCTTTGATTTTTTACTTGGATTATACTCATTTCGATATTATCTTTCATTTGTGTGAAGCTTATATCTTATCTATCCCTATAGATAACATTTTCTCAGTGCAACATTGTGCTAAGTGCCAAGTTTTTCACATTTCGCGTGCAACAAAATGTTTTATTCACTTAACACAGGCCACAGTTGTTTAATATAGCACACACTTTTTAGCAAAATATTTCCGTGCAACGTTGTGTTATATTTACTTAACACAAGTCTATTATAGTTTATATAGCGCGCGCTTTATGCGCAATTGTTTCCGTGCAACAAAATGTTTAATTTACTTAGCATAATTCGAGTTTTGCCATTTTCGCGTGCAACATTGTGTTAAATTTTAGTTAACTGTATAAGACCAATTGAATTGAATAAAACATTTTGTTGCACGCTAAAAATGATAAAGTCAAAACGTGTTTTATAGACTTGCATTGTCATTTTTGCATTCTTTTCACTAATAAAACTTAATTGATATGTTTTCATAAAATTTCTTTTCACATTGCAATGCGCATGAGTAAATGCATTCACCATATACATTTTGCAATAACATCGGCCAATAAATAACAATGCTAGCTTCAGTTTTATTTCCATATCTTTAGCTTGAGTTTTCTCGAAACATCAATTTCAGACTTAACACAATGTTGAACGGAGCCCTTCAAATATACAATTATAACATATATGTAAAGAATTGAATTGTGAATAAGCATTATCGGATCCTCCGCCAAGTTCATCCTTTTGGAATACCGGTATGTATAATTAACAAAACTACATACCTGGACCATTTTGGTCTCTTTTAACACATCTAAATGTAAACCAGGAGGTGGTTTGCCTGCCCTGTAAAAATTCAATTTTTTTGTTTAAAACATCAACATGAATATATCAACAGCATTAAATATAAGTTGCAACTATAAATTTAAGAAGCGAAGACGTATATGACCTCTGTTGTTTAGATATCCGCCACGTCGAAATTTTAGGAATTTGTCCAATTTTATCCCCTATGACACATTATTAATCTTGAAGTAAAGTGAACAGGTAGGGTCGGTGTAACTGACTAAGTCCCCCGCCGTCCCAATCCGTGCAACGGCATTTTAAGTCGCACGACCGAGTTCCCGTGCTTATAAAGAAACATACCCGACTATTTCATTCGAAGGCCCTTTCATAGCTTGTGGAGAGTAAATCATCTAAGCTAAGTAAATTGTGTTGAAATTCATCATTTTTGACCAAGTCGTACGACCCCAAGTTTGGTCGTACGACGAAACAAATACCCAGGTGCACAACTTCAATATATATTCTTTCATTGTAGAAAGTTTCATTCGATTCTGTCACGTAGTTGTGGAGTTCGGTGGCGGAATAGAAACCCACCTGAAAAGTTGACAGACAGACAGACGGACGGACCCGGATTCAATAGTCCCCCGCTACCGCGCTGCGCGGCGGGCGGGGGACTAATAACATGTATATCATGTCTAGCCAAATATGCAACTTCTGGCTGATTGACCTTAACGATTAACCGCATCACTACACATCGATAAGTTATTATTTTTATCTGTATCAGGCGTTTATGGCGCCTTCATCTTGGCCCAAAACATCAAACTTGGGTTGCTGAAGAGTTGATTATTTAGACTTCCGGTGCGACTGTACAGTAGTGCAAAAACGACTTTATACAAATTTACATTTTCAGCTTTTGATCTATATTTGAACCATGTCTCTATAACCCTTCGTTCAAAGGTTCTTACCCCTACATTACAAGCTCACGTTTATTTAAAAAAATCGGCCAATTTCGGCACTTCCTTTCAATCGAATTAAATCAAAACTATTAAGACACATGAAGAGTTTCAATCACTTTGGGTCTATAGTCAATTATTTGCCTTCCCTACTTCGATTCAAATTCTCTACTCGTACTCGTTCCTAAGTATACGAGGGCAGCGAGGTGTTTTCGGCTGGATTTTGAGTTTTTTAGAAGTTGATAAGTTATCAAGGAATTGACAGCTTTCAAACTGAATTACTCGTTCATAGGAAATCGATGGCAGGGAGAGAGACGCCGGACTTAAGGTTTGAAACCTTAAATATAGCAATAGACTTTAAATATTACACTGGGTATTTGAGTCTCTAAGTCTCTAGTTTATGAATCTCCATTAAAAGCCTCTTGACAGGAGTCCAGTCCATACAAGCTCATGATTAAAAAGAAAAACACAAAAAAAAAAAACATTTCCTTTAGAAATAGTAAGAACAGCCAATTTTCTTTGACCTTCCATTCCAAGTGATTATTGACAAACGGATGCAAACTATTCAAAATCAACTAGCCGCCAACATTTGACGGTGTGTGCCAACCTAAGCGCAAACAAAATGATAAAATGAGTCTGCTGGGCGATAATTGGGAATATACCGTTTTTACTTCAAGACAAGCTATTTAAGGGTACCATTGATTGGATATTCTTAACAACTTATTAAACTTGTGAATTATTCGAAGAAAACATAAAATAATCACGTATCGTACCAGTTAGGGACCTCGAAATTATTGACTAGCTTGGCATCCATTTTGGAAAAGAATATCTACAATATCTACAATAATTTAAATTCATAATATTTACCCCACATTCGGAAAGTAAAGACCGTTTTCAGTTATTGTTACTTTCCTATTCGAAAAGTCGGGACCCACTATTCGTGTGACGTCATCCTGGGGAAACCTTCAACCAAATATGCTTCCGGGTTAAGTTCAGTAAAACCATGTGATCTCTCTTATCCAATCATATATGCTCCTTGGGGTAAATAAACCATTTTCTTCCGGGTAGAGAGACCGTCTTGTTCGATAAGTCATAACCCTTTTAGGTCTTTTAGTAACCCTCACCGTTTTCGGTTACATAGTATCAGAGAGTAGTGCTGATGTTCTACCACATGTGAATGATAAACTGTTAAAGCATGAATTACCAGAACTCACTATAACAGAATCAATGATAGCTAAAAAGCTAGGAGAGCTTGATATAAATAAATCTTGTGGTCCGGATCAAATGCATCCCCATCTATTAAAAGAAATGGCAAATGAATTAAGCGTACCACTGAGTATTATAATGAACAAATCGCTTCAAACCAAGTCATTGCCTAAAGACTGGAAAAAGGCAAATGTCTCAGCACTGTTTAAAAAAGGTGATAGCAAACTGGCTTCTAACTATAGACCAGTTAGTTTAACAAGTATTGTGTGTAAGACAATGGAAAAGTTCGTACGTGATCATCTTTTAAAATTCATGTTCGCCAATGGGCTATTCAGTGATAAACAGTTTGGGTTTTTACCAAAAAGGTCGACTGTGCTACAGT
>LQRL01063763.1:2092-13192 GCA_001703475.1 Hydroides elegans | reverse complement strand
TATTACCATATTAAGGTACAAAACATAGAACAAGGTAGTATAAGACCAACCATAAGAGGACCACCATGCAAACACACATGAAAGACACAACGGTCGGTTTCGGAAGTCATTACATGGAGAACTTTAGGGCTTGAATAAATAAAAATGTTATTTTCTATCATACGAACATAAATTGTTATCTTAGTTTGCTCTGGAACAATAATATTTAAAATGATATTCATTGCAATTATATGTTATATTATAGTGTTTATAATATTATAATACAAAAATAATTGCATCACAACCCTCATAAACTAAAAAGTAAATAAATTCTTAAAACAATATTCTTGTATTATTAAAGCTGCTCAACACATTTATATATTCATATAAAGAGACTACATATGAGTCAGTCACGAAGACCAACTATTGTTTTCAAGCCAATTTGCCAATTTAGCACAGCTATTTTTCTGACTGTTTAAGGCAATTTTGAAGCTATTTTGTAAAACCACGTTTCCATTTGAGCTCCTGGATATTTGATATTTTAAACTTCGTTTAACCAAATGTGAAATATTAAGGGATGATTACAATGCAAAGTAAACGCAAAATTTTTAAAACTGTATATTTATTTATACACGGCATTTGTTACGCGCTTATCTTATACACAATATATGCCTAATCGTTTACGATATGAACATTATATAATGGAATATCATACTCAAATAAACCATTCAAGTATGATCTTCATACACTTTAATAAACATATGTGTTTTAAGCTTTTTCTGAAAACAACTAATGAATCTGATGTTTTTTACACTTTCGGGAAGTTCGTTCATAAAAATGTATATAAACAACTTATTTTCCTACACTGTACATGGAAATGGTTGTATGTTGTTCTGGTCTAGGAAAGGTATAGAGCTATATGGGTGCCAGTTAAGTTTTAACAGATAAAGTTATAATGTTTAAATAATCATTAAAATGTACTTTAATAAACTTCTCTTTAAATTGTAGTTCGATTAAATCTTACTCGACGTAATATTGGAAGATATTAAAACGAGCTTTCACATAATCAATTTATTGTATCTGGATGGGATTCTAATAATAAAAAAAAAACACCTTAATATGTAACTACATAACGCAGTCATTTAAATCAGGACGATTGACTCGCTGCAGAAGTATTTAAAATCATTCAATTTGTCATTTCATTTTATGTGATGAGGTATTATTACTCTACCAAAGGCGAGCAACGAAAGCAGTAAACAAGTATAATAGCCTGTCACTGTAACTAAATAAATATGTGGGTAGTTGGAATTGGCATCAATTTGTTGTTTTAAACATGCTGGCACTTCTCTTAGCAAGTGAACATCTGACTTTTTCACCATTTATTGGAGAACATTAATTTGTGTGGATAAGAGAATATTGATAATTTACATAGAGGGTGAGTGGAGATTATTGTTTGATCATTTATAGATGAGACTAAAAATGTATTTGTAATTTATTTAGATGATAATCATTATTCATAGGATTGTAATATTTAAGTATTATCTAATAATTGCTGAAATATTTAGACAAACCGTTTAGAATATTTAAGAGAATATACATTTTTTACTGAATACATGTATATGTATATATATATTTTTTTTTCTAGTAACGTTTTCAAACAAAGATCATGTTTTCATATGTATTGTAAGTGCTAGCAAATTGAATTGTATCCATTTGTATCAGCTAAAAGAATGGGCTACCTGCAAGATGTAGACTACATTTAGGTCCAAGCTCACAAGCTGCCAGTATCTTGTATATATTTTTAATGAGTTTGTCGATCATTAAATACGAGTACTACTGAAATTATTCATGCATATTATTTTATCACTGGCATCCCTTAAATACCCTTTCAGATGATAAATCCATCCAGTTGAACATGGATTATTCGCACATTACGCTGTGTTTTGCAGTAATTTTTGCTGTGAGCAATGCGCATAATGTTCCTATTCCAGGTATGTTCTATTTTGATTATCGGTATGATATTCTCTTTTTCGAGGACCATTGAAAACGCACAAAATGATACAGGCGTTCACTCGTCAGTGCTCTTGAAATAATAAAAATATTAAAACTGCTATTTAGTGTTTTGAATTATGCATAAAATATATACTGGATGATGATCGATTAAAAAATCTGAGACATTGTCCCGAAAGTCTACATCCATTGCAAGACCAAGTTAACTCCGATATCACGACGGAATTTGATATAGACTTTCTCGATGTCACGACTTTTTGGTACATTTCAACAACGAATCATCACATTGGGAATATTCAAATACGATGTTGTTAATATATAAATATCTTGAGATTCTCTGAAGAATTTAGGTTTTGGAGACTATTTTAACCTTACATGCATACTGGTAGTTCTTATATGCTTTAATTCTCACTCATTTTTATTTTGTAGAACAGTGTTTTCAGGCTGTAGAAACGGGTAATTGTCGGGCAAGGATACCAATGTGGTTTTACAATTCAACCTCCGGCAAATGTGAATATTTTTCGTATGGTGGATGTCCTGGTTATGACAACATGTTTCCTACCAGAGAAGAATGCATCAGTATTTGCAATCCAAGTAAGTATTTTGTCCTCTTTTTTCCCGGACTGTGAAATGTTAAGGAAGAGCCTTAATTTGAAATATAGTAAAATTGAATGACGCCAATATACATATTGTGAAATATATGTAGGCACCTGCTTCCTACGAGCCCGCACAGGGCGATGCCAAGCGAAGATAGAAATGTGGTTCTATGACAGCAAACATCATCGTTGTCACCCGTTTACATATGGAGGTTGTGGCGGCAATGAAAATAGATTTGCTACCGAGCATAGCTGCCACGTAGCGTGTGGAGAGTGTAGGTTTTGAGGCTTAGTTAGAGAATAAATCTAAAGATCATTAAATATTATTTTGATATTTGCTTAACACTTTATGAAATGCACAAAAAATATGTTTCTTTTCCTTTGTCATAATTTGATTATTCATGAAAATCAACAATATATGTACAAACTAAATGAAAATTACATAATGGTAAGAGGTCTCCGTATTAAAAAAGTGGCTGGTATTATTTTTGTCTTATGATCATAGACATATAAATTGTATTTTAAGGCCAGGAGTTGAACTCTTTAAACTCTACATTGAGAAACAGTGTTAACCTTCATACTCACCTTCTCAAAAAAAAACTACTTAAATGTTATAATTCTTAAGAGTGGAGATATCTTATTAGAATATTCTGCAATAAAAGTAACACAATGTGTAAATAAGTTATAACTTTTCCATAAGTCCCCTGTAATTACTTTGTGTTTGTTGCTCCGGTATATCAAATTTAAGATTTTGTTATGTCAATTCCAGCTAATGAGTTCTGCCCGTTATCAGAAGACTTTCAAACGGTTGGATGGCATAATGTGCATCATGATAGCATGGAAAGTGAAATGTTCATGTACTACTGCGCGGATAGGTGAATGATTATTTTGTTTATCTCATTAAGATATATGTTTTTGATAAAAAAAAACCGCTAACAAATCTATTTTAAATGCTTATCATATAGATATGTGTTATACTGTTTTATGATTCATATGCACTTGTTATTGAAATTTGAAAATGGTCTTATATATTGTGAGTTTCCAACATGTGGTGTACATTTGAAATAGTTTAAAAGATATGTTTCTATTATTTTTTTGAATGTAGGTGTCAAGAATGGTGTTTGGAAGACCATACATGGGGTCATTGCTTGGCGTTCAGTCTTGACCGCAGGTGGTACGGTTGCTACTGCTACCTGTTCAAACGATACCTGAGTGAAGCTGAGTTCGACTATTCGACTCAGGGCCAGTCACTTAACCGATTTTGTGAAGGCATGTGATTTACAACCCTCATCTGCATATATGTTTCAAATCCAAATTTTGCTGTTTGAAAAATGTTGAGCAGTTGCAGATGAATTCCTGTATTTAATTTTATGATAAGAGATTAAGTTAAAATTTTCTATGGTAATTTTCAAAATATACAAACGTTTCAATTTACCAAATATGTTCAAAATGTTTCATCATATTGACCAAAAGTTACTTCCAAATGTTGGGACATACGAATGTGTACTTTACATAAAAGTATGTTACTGTGAAAGAAACAAAATCATGTTGCATTTGTGTTGTTTAGATTTCTTGCCGTTTTAGTAAATCATGTACCAGTCTAACTTAGTCAAACTGCGAAACCGTTGTTATTTAGAGCTTTAATTTAATAATCTTTTGAATTAACATGGCAAAACAATAAACGAAATAACTGGATACGAAGATCATTAATAAAAAATTGGCATAACATCATTTAATACAATTTATATATTTGTGAAAACTGTTTATACCGTTAACCTCTCTATATGCTGCTATTTATTATTACTTCATTTTGAGTTTCACAAAAAAATAGTCGCTATTTAATTTAAAGTTGGTGTTTATAAGTATTTTTTGAATTGATTTACCGTGTCAAGCTGTTCAAAATTGGCTTTATACCAAAACATTATTCCTTACGTATTCTCGGTAAGATGTATTTAAAACACCTGGGTATCACAATTTCGAGAAACATATTATTTTTCATTCCTATTTCTTTATCGAGTATTTTGTGCAGATAGGTTCATGTTTCATATTTGATTCGGTCGGTTTTTTGGACCGCTAAGCATCAACATTAGTATTGGAAAATTATATAAAATCGTTCTCGAGTTATAACAAGCCTTTATCATGCAAGCCGTTCTGAAAAGTAGAAATCCATAAAGCATAAGTGAGGTTAAGATCATAGAATTGGAGTAGACTGCATTTCATCAAATGCGACCTCTATTCCCATGGTACATCCAGTCACTATACTACATGTATACAACTTAATTGATCTAGAAGACCGAATCAACCTTAACAAAAGCAACATAATTGTTAAGAAGGACTAACAGCATTGAATTTAAAAGTGGTTGTTTTTTTAGTATGTGGTCTCACTCCGATTCTTTATTGAGAAAGGAGTCAGAGTGAGAGGCACTGGATACTGAATGATGGACGATGACAAATATAAAATATAAAAAAAGTGTAAATATTGTTTGTATAATATTGACTGCGTTTTGTGGAAGTAGGATGTCGCAGTAGGATTCAATTATATGGACATCGGCTATATTGAGTTAGGTGCGAAAACGGAAAATGAAGAAATAAGAGACATGGGCAGAGCATCTTGCGGCTATGAAAACGAAGATTTGAAATTTGATGGTAGCCAAGGCGCTTGCCTCTCCAAACCTCAATAACGTACATCTTTAAACAACCATTCAAATCATTTTAGTTTTAGAGAACACATAATTGAGTTTCTTAAATATCACTGGCTGCTTTAAAAAACATACTATCTCAAACATAGCATATAACACAAGTTAAAAAAAGATGTGTATTTATATAAACATTGGAGAATTTGGGCAGATTTGGGAAATCGACAAAAATGACGTAAGAATGCCGTAAACAACCCAGTAACAAGCAATGTGGTTGGTTATATTTGGGAAATCAAGGCTATTAACACAACTATTTTTATATTGGCACAACTCTCTATTATCGCAGTTAAAATTCATGCTTATTAGCAAGGATTAACATAGACTGGTCCCATCCCTAATATCAAAGATATATAGGGACTGGTATCATCCACCATTTTGTTTTTTATTTGAAAGCCAGTTTATTAATATGCCAAATAAGTCATGTGATTTGGGGGTGTGTTTCTGAGAGCAGCATCGGCCAAAAAAACACTCTACGAGGGTCTGAGAAAAGTCAAAAACCCCTTGGTGGCCAGAGACTAACTCTGCTCAAATTGATCCAGAAACAACTGAAGAAAAGGTGTATAGAAATACACAGTGCGATGATTCTAGCTCAGGATAGAAAGGAGTGGCAAAAAAATTGTGAATGAAAAGTGATATTTGTTGTGATTTTATCTGTGAAACTGGTGATATACGATACTACAAGTATTTAATAGACTCTACGAGTGAAAATAATTTTATAAAGACTGCATACGAAAGGATAATCAATTTAATGTGCATATGGACTAAGCTTGAGAAGGCGTTTATGTTCATTATCATCATCTCTGAGAGCCAATCAATTAGTTCGTTACAAAAAAGCCATCCAATCAGCCACCGGGTGATACCAAACACTATTAACGATAGTGCTCAGTGAAGAGTACCCCACGAGCTGTTCCTCAAAAAAGGTGTTCCCCACCAAATATCAGCTGGCTTGGAGATTTTGAGGAAATTCTTTCTAGCTTAGAGATTTTTGCAGTTTGAGGAACACCTTTTTTTGATAAATTTATTTATTTTTGATAGTTTATGAAAATAATTTATTGCAAATTAATTGTAATTGCTCGCAATTGTCTTATAACCAGTTATTCGTTTTTCACAATAGGTGATTTAGTTATATTCAACAATTTAATTTTTGCAAAAGGTGTTCCTTTTCTGCTCCAAGCTGGCTAGAAAAGGAGAACCAGCTCAGTTGGCTTGGAAAAAAGGAACACCTTTTTGCAAAACAATTATGTCAAAAAAAAGAGTATTTTGTTGTTGTTCGTCTTCAAAAAAATTTTTAATTTGATTTAACCACTTTTTGAAAATATGGTCGTGGGGTGCCCTTCTTTTGTCTATGAATTATTTTCGTGTGTAATGCACTGGTAAAATTTTAAACTTCATGTATCATCACGTTTATAGTATCAACTACATTTTCATTAGAATTATTATCTAAATAAATATAGCATTCTATAATTTTGAATAAAACAAACATGGAAGATAATAAAAATAGAAAGGGCCTATCGGAGAGATTACGGGATGGAATCGTGCTCGGCGATGGATGGATGTTGTTCGGCATGGAGAGACGGGGATACGTGAAAGTAGGAACGTGGACCGTGGAATGCTCAGTCAAACATCCCGAAGCAGGTAGGTTATCTTTTCTCTTCCCTTACAAAGAAAAACTGAAAATCACACCATCCGATTTAAGTTGCATTTGTATATGACTTATGGTAACGTAATTCAGACTAATCTGCGATTGTAGCGAAATTGTACCAAAATGTCATAAATTTCACTTGCGATAAGTTTATTGTTGTAGTTTATTTAAAAGTCGCAATGATAGAAGACGAGACGGGCTGCATCATAATATACTCGTGAATTTTCTCCCGTTGAATATTTTTCTTAATGTTGTTTGATTTGCGGTTCTATTAAAAAGGGATATGTTTAAAATCTGTTAAGCAATATCAAATCAACGACAAAATCTTAAAAACATGAATGTGCTACTTTTTAGTGCGTCAACTGCATCGCGAATTCCTTCGCGCCGGTGCGGAAGTGATGCAAGCGCTGACGTTTTACGCGGCCGAAAGTAGAATAGCGTCAGAGGCTACTCGAGAAGGAAGCATCAAAGATATGCCTTCCGTAAGTGTGTGGCATTTGTGAATATAAAATATATTTGAGATGAGATGAGATGAAATACAATAAATGGTTAAGTTAACGATTCCTTTAGGAATCTTTACAAACAGTTTTCTTTATATCTAATATACTCGTTTCAATCAATTGATAGATAAACATTTATAGCAATGTTTTGTTTCTTACATTTAAATTTACGCATCTAAGGATATGATCCCTGACCTTCAACACTATTGCAACTAAAACACACTAGACTAGTGTGTTTTAGTCATGAAACAAAATAAAAAAACACAGCAAAATCCGAACATATAACTTCCCCATGGTTTAAGGGGTCGGGACATAAACCTGGCCGCCTATCGCATCGCCCGAGAAGTCGCGAACGAAGGCGACGCCTTGGTGTCAATCACTATAAGTGAAACGATGAGCTACAAGGCGGGAAAAGGCAAAGAAGTGGCGAAACCCAATTTCGAGAAACAAATACAGTTATTTAAGGATGGGGGTGCGATATTTATTTTATGGCTCGCTTAACTCTAAAACAACTACTCAATGACGCTATTATATTTATAGGGGCGGGACATCAACCTTGCTGCGTATCGCATCGCCCGCGAAGTCGCAAACGAAGGTGATGCTCTGGTGTCTATCACTCTGAGTGAGACGATGAGTTACAAGGCGGGAAAAGGCAAAGAAGTAGTGCAACCCGATTTCGAAAAGCAACTGCAGTTCTTCAAGGATGAGGGATGTGATGTTGATTTTATTGTGTGTGAGGTGATTGCAATTATTATACATGTATGATGTTGGGATGTTATACAGTTTTTATTATATTTTGAAAGTGATACTAACATTTCGTTCAATATAATTATTGTGCATTTGCATAAAAAAAAAGTGTGAAATAAGACAATGTTTGCCTCATGGGAAGCTCCAAAACGCGATTTACTTTAAAAAACGCAACTATCGCCCAGGTGCGTTTTTGGTTTTCCACAAGGTTTGTTGAGGGAAAGTATCCGAAAAGCTTCCAGTGTGGCTAGGCTATTAGAAGAGCACCCCACGAGCTGTTCCCCAAAAAAAGGTGTTCCCCACCAAATTCCAGCTGGCTTGGAAATTTTGAGGAAAATCATTCTAGCTGGGAGATTTTAGCAGATTGAGGAACACCTTTTTCGATATTTTCCTCATTTTCGTAATAAACATGGAGAATTATTGTGTCAAAATTGATTAAACCTGCTGGCAATTGTATAACGATCTATTATTTACAATATATGATAGGTAATTTAGTTATATTCAAAATTTACATTTTCGCAAAAGGTGTTCCTTTTCTGTTCCAAGCTGGCTAGAAAGGAAAAACAGCCCAGCTGGCTTGGAAAAAATGAACACCTTTTTGCAAAATGTTAATGTTCAAAACCCATTATTTTGTTGTTGTTCGTACTTGTAATGTTGTTTCAAGGTGATTTAACAACTTTTTGAAAAATGTGTCGTGGGGTGCCCTTCCTCAGTGTAGGGGAACCATTCTAGGATTGTAGTTACGAGAAATTTATTGGTGTTAAGTAATTTGCGCAAATAGTCATATCCTGTGTAAATTGTAAAATTAGCATTTTTAAGATCTTTTATGAAAACCAGTTTTACACTTGTTATGCATAGTCTTTCCATTTTTGTCCAATCAAATCGAGTGTTACAAATCTGTCAGCGATTTCGTTTTCTGCCGAGGGAAAATTAAATATTTTTTGGTAATTGAGAGGTTTTTATGCAATGTCTCATCTTTATCGTTTGACCGATGCTCATACACAATATTCAGTATATAAAATATGAAATATTGTCCATCCCCGATGGACAATACGACAATTACTCCCATGTGGGAAGCCAGTTTCCGTCTGTCAAACATGATGATCTTCACATTGTTCTCTGTCACCAGAGAAAATAGAGTTCAATAAGGTTCTTCGGAGTAATTTCAGGAAGTCCCCTTTCACATTTTATTATATATGTGTAACATCACAACAAAGTTACGCCCCAAACAGATACTGCAACAGTTCCATTCGACGAAAATTCGAAGCCCCTTACTTGTAAAGCTAACAATCCATCGTTATCCTTCAACATATAAAAATTCCAAAGTGGCTGTATTAAATAGATCAATGTCATTGTGAATAAGTCCATTAAAACAGTTATAATACAATGTCAAAAATCATGAAATTATAGGACTATTCAGAACGATTCGGGACAAGAAAATGGATATCACACAGCTGTCCGATGAAGACTTGAAGAGCATGTTGACGGAAAGAGGCTTTGCTCCAGGACCAATTTTAGGTAATTTGTGTAAAGTGTATAATCAAGACCATATTGTAGGGATAAATCACGACTGTGAGTTTGTATAGCTGTTTTAGAGCGAATAAGAAACTATTACAAAACGCTACACAAACTAACAGGAGTGTTTTATCACTAATATAACAGTATAAAGTAGTGCATAAATTAAATACATTAAGATTCTGACTGTATAAAAAACAGACATGAGAAATTTCCGCTGTTTCCGCTTTTTTTTTTGGGCTTCAAATTGGTGGTCTTCGAGATCAATGCGAATCCGCTGAGATCTCGAAGTGCATACTGATAGGGGGAGGGGGGCTATGTTAAGGGTTCAGTTTGTCATTGAGATTCTGATGCAAAAACTATTACGAGCTCTAGTATTTTAATTTAGTACTTATTTGAATAGAAAAAAATATGTCTCCAAAAACAAATTCGCTCGCGCCTTCAGCGCTCGCATTATGATAACTCTTGTTTGGCCCCAACCCAAAAGGTTGGGGGCCTATAGGTTTGGACTGTCCGTCCGTCCGTCTGTCCGTCATACTTTTTTTGTGCAGGCTAGAACTTTTGAATGGAAGGTCATAGAGACTTGGTTATAGGCTCAAATGAAAGGTATTTGTCCGTAGATGTGCCTTTTGACTATTTTAGTCAAAAAATACCCGACCGGAAGTTGTCAAATTGGCCAAAAATAGCGGTTTTCATAGAAAATATATTTAAAATCTACAAATAAAAAACATACCCCTTCGGATGGGTCGGTTTGAGCTTGCTCGTGTTTCACAAATACTTCCTTGTTTATATTTTGGTTCTCGCCTTTGCCGCTCGGATAATAACTAAATATAGGTACAGGGGTGGAAATAAGCACTCGCCACACTCGCCATGGCGAAAATTTTTGATTGGCGAGTGTGAATTTGAAGTCACTCGCCAGCCTGGCGAGTGTAAAATTTACCGTCAAAAACATTATTTTCCGAAAATTGTTGATTAGATCTTAAGATTTAAAATAATTCAATGAAATTTGTCGGCTCGCGCCTTGGGCGCTCGTTTATTTTTCCTTACAAATACCTTCGTCCACATGCAAATCAAATAAGGGAGCCCACATTTAAGTGGTTTTCATTTTTCATATTTTCACCTCCTGGCGAGTGTAAATCTTCGCTGGCGAGTGTGAAATTTGACTCACTCGCCAGTCTGGCGAGTGTGAACATTTTCTTATTTCCCCCCTGTAGGTACGATATGTTATTAAATACTTCCTAGAATGGACCAGTATGAGTATCAATCTTGGCTCAGGTGAGACATGAAGGAAAAGTCAGCGAATTCGAATAGGAGTTAAAGCTGATCAGCTTGTTTCCCTAGTGAAATATCTTAAATTGTCTAAAAATACAGATATCATCCCAACATCCTATAAGTCAGGGTGACCAGCGTCAGGT
>LQRL01063705.1:7395-24967 GCA_001703475.1 Hydroides elegans | reverse complement strand
CATTGCACATACATGCGGATGCTCTACTCATATGACCCGCTTAGACCCTGGCGGCCTCTAGTGTGAGTTTTCAGAAGCTGCATGTACGCCAGGCAATTAACAACGCTTCACTGCTCTTCATTGTTAAAACGCGAAAAATCAATATACTAAAAACGGTTTGCTTTTTCCGTTTTTGTTTTGTGTGCATGAGCATTAAGAATGAAAAAGGGGTGGCTCCACTGTCGCGCACATGTTTATACCACGTGGTTTTGTTTTGACTGCAACCATGCATGTGTGATAATTTCTTGCACACATATATTTGAAGGCGATTTCTATAAATTAATATTACGATATAAACAAATGCCACGTGATTCCCGCGTGTTTGCGACGGTGGCGCCCCTCCTTTTTTGTATCATGCACATTATGTTTAAAGAAGCAAAAAGGAAAAAGCTTTTCCTTTGTTGTTCTTTACGCATTAAGCACTCAATCTTGAAAAGGTTTTGTGTTTTGCTTTTTCCGTTACACATACCAAGAAATTGACATCAAAAACGTTTTTTATATCAAGTACCATGTCGAAAAAATCGAATGGACGGTAGGTACACGGACCTTCTACATAGCTTTCGTAAGTACGCGCTATCCACAACGTAATAATGCCGTTTATTCGGCGTGGACGTTCTATAAACACGTTTCTTGCAAGATTGCATGTAGCGATGGAATTAGCAAACATGCTTCAACCATAAATATGTTGCATAACCAAACACGCCAACAATTGAGCGATTCATTATTCATGGCATAGCAATCATTCTGAAAACGCGATGGAACATAGTTGCTCCAAGTGTGGAAGTCCTAAGGTATGCAATTGCATATATACAAGGAAGAACAATTATAGACATCGTGAGCAACTGGTTAGGGCCTCGAAAGAATTCAGGTCAATTATATGAGGAAGTAATTAAATTGTATATTTGAGTCAGTCATGTACTTGCAGGTCAATTTGTTTATAAGAGGTGTTCCAGTGAGTTATAACTGACCCATAGGCCATTAATGATTTATAAGACAAATTAAACATGTTTCAACTATAGGAAAATCCGAAAAATTAGCATATATATATTAACTTATGAAGGTCAAATCAATATGTAATCTATTTTGTTGTTAACAACCATGAATTATTGTCATACACTCTATATATGACGACAATATAATACGGACATAAATGCATATTTAACCATCCCCGACCCCCCTCAACATCAACAACCTATACTCAATTCCAGAGCAATTAGTGAATTGGTCCAGGTCAATTGAAGGATACCGTACATAAATGTGGTAAGTTGATATAGCCAGACTAGACTCGTCTATGACGTTTATAAAAACCTCTCTGAAGTTCCTGTGAATGGTTAATCATGTGTCATATAAATCTAAGGTAAACTTGCAATAAATTGTCTTTTCACTAAAATAAAGGTTTCATTATCGTTTGTAACATGGCTCAAACGTCACAAGACATATTTCAACACTTAGCACGAAAATTAACTTTTTTTCGAGCTTATCATACCTTTATACATGGAAGCCCTAAACGGGTCCAGGTCAATTGTTGCCCTTTGCTGAAAATGAGGGGATTAATAAGGGTGATTGAATCGAAAGCAGATGGTGCTTCACATGAGTGATTAATGGTCAACGTTTGCAGCAGTCACTCTTTTTCCATAAATAGAAAAGATCCGGCTCATTAATGGTCAAGGTTTGTAGAAAGCCTTGGTTGAGTTAAAGTGACGCAAATATGAAAACATTGGTACGTACAGGTCACAACCACGCTATGATAACGTCATCTTCGTAAAATCGATTTGTTCGTGATTTCTTAAGGTTAAAGTCTAGTCGTGTTCATGTTTAGATTTGAATATAGTCCTGCCCAATATTAATAAACTTTGGCTTTACATACAGTCACTGCATTTTCCATGGCTCTAAGAATAAAGTATGGATAAGAGAGCAACATTGTCCATAACCCCCTTTCATTGGCACCCAGGTGCCACTGACTGCTTGTCCAATGATTATATTGACAAATGTTAAATATAAACAGACATGAATAAGTTTCTATATGCTTATTTCAGTTTGTCTTATGACTTTCCTATATTTGGAATCTGTTTAATTTGTCTTATAACTCATTAATGGTCTATGGATCAGTTACGACCCCCTAGAACACATATAATAACGAAATGGACCTGCAAATATATGACTCAAATATACAATTTAATGACTTCCTCATATAATTGAGCTGAATTCTTTCGAGGCCCTAACCAGTTGCTCACAATGTATAATTGTTCTTCCTTGTATATATGCAATTGCATACCTTAAGGTTGCCACACTTGGAGCAACTATGTTCTATTGCGTTTTCTGAATGATTGCAATTCAAGAAGAAATAAATGATTATCATGGGTATCTAAGGGCGTCTTCGTTTTTAAGTGCTGATAAATATGCTTCGAAAAATATATAGAGTATATCATAAAGAAATAGAGGATAGAACAATTAATAGACACTAACATAATAAGATTGGATAACAAAATACGTCGCTGAACACGTATCATTTAAGGGTCTGGCCGCATGAATTGTTTTTTTTTTTCATTAGAAACTGTGCCTTTTAAAAGATTTATTTTAGGAAACTATAAGCCGCATATCTCTTGAATAAATAAGCAATAAACGCTCTTGGTTTCAATTGCTTAAAAGGCCTGGCCACATTGGTAGAGTTCTGGGATTTTTTTCTCAAACAAACACTGTCTTCAAATGTATATCTTTTTTGGGCAATCTAAACTCGACTAGCTTCTTAAAAATAATCGCGTTGTTATGTTCTGATTAAACTTACTCATAAGGAATGTAACCGTATACTAAGGAGGCCTTTGAAAACATGCGAAACTCAGAAACGCTTCAAATGTGTCCAGGCCGTTAGCACTTTTATCCATGTCACCCATAGAGACATATGTGTCACAAGTACTTAATTAGTCATCCATTGTTTCAACCCTGACAACCCTGCTTCAGTTAATACCCGCTGAAGCTGGGTAATAAGTTATATATTGACACTGAAAGAACACAGCCACCGGGAAATAAGAGAGACTTGTTGCAGATGTTTGTACACTTAATGCATAATTACGATGTTTTCGTTCAAAATAGATTTTCTAACTAATCCGATGTACAGCATATGTATTTTTCGTGGTCTAAATCAAACAATAAAATATGACTTTTCTTCTTGTGTAATATCACTTACCATCTATATCAACTTCATTGATAATCTCTTGCAACTCTTGCTCAGTTGGATTCTGTCCCAGTGACCGCATCACGATACCAAGTTCTTTGGTTGAAATCGTTCCATCACCGTCTTTGTCGAACATGGCGAATGCTTGGCGGTATTCTGGAATGAAATAAAGCAAAATGTACTTACATTGTAAGTGTATTTTCGAACTATCTTCAATCATCAAATAAACCTTTTATGATACAAAATGATGTTAAATGTGTGTTTATTTTGTATTTTTTACTTTTGTTCATACATTTAATTTTGAAAAAATCATCAGGAAATCCACTTCCCACCACCTGATTGAAAGGCATTGCTTTATCTATGTCGTATGTTCTCGAATATTGCTCTATACTAGCATATTTTTAAAAGGACAACTCCTTATAATGCTCTTCTTTTCAGTGAAAACACACTTGCTCATTCAGAAAATGATTTTGTTGAACAATTTTTTTTTACATTTTGCATGGAGCCCCTTAAAATGCCATTCAAGAGCCATTGGTATTTCAAGCGGCACTTATTTTTGACCGCTTCCATAAATCACTGCGCCCTTTGACAACAGTGACTGAGCACCCGAAACAGTGCTTCGGTCCAAAATAAGTGCAACTCAACATACCACAGCTAAGATATCGCAGTAAAAACTGCAAATATTCAAAGATAAAAGCATGCGTATTGTTTTAAATGTTCCCTCGAATGGACGAGCTGCACCTAACTCTCACAATTAGCTATATATGTTTAACATATTTTGCAAGGATACTCATTAACTGACCTTTTGAAAAACCATTGGTATTTCAAGCGGCACTTGCTTTTGACCGCTCTCATAAATCACTGCGCCCTTTGGCGACAGTGACTAAGCACCCGAAACACAGGAGCAAGCGCTCCGCTCAAAGTTCTTTAGCTAAAATATTGAGGTAAATTTGGAACAGACAAATTTGAACTTCCTCTATCAAGTCAGTTTTTTTACTTAGGAAAGGGTCGTGGAGCATTACAAGGGATGAAATATTAACATTTGAAGCATATGAGTGTTTCGGTCAAAACAGGTTGTTCATTTGAAATAATTACCCCTAAAATAGGGTATTGTGGCATTTTTTATACAAAACAGTTTTGGTTACGTTCTTACCTTAACATTTGAAATTCTTGCTGTGATGGAACGGGATCGGGTATATGATATTCAATTTGGAAAGTGGGATCGAGAGAGGATGGGTACACGTGTTGGACGCCTTATCAATAGCAGGGGAGGCTGTCAAATGTAGGGTTGGGTGGGGGAGAGGGATGGGGAATAGAAGAAAGTAATGCATTACCTTGAACCTCGTCTTCTGTCAATTGATCCACCTGTCAACACAAACAAACAACATGCTCAGTCAATTTTTGACACTATTTTCATTTAAGAAATGTCTACACTAAATATTATGGATCGTTAGCTAGAATTATTGTCAAAATCAAATCTCATAAAATACAAACAAACAACTCGCTCAGTCATCGCATCTTGACAATTTGACAATTCACTCATTGATTTGCACAACATATTGAGAGTTAAAAGTTAGAGAAATATTTGGGTTGATACATGAACATTCAAATTGGACACAATACAAGAAACAGCATGCTCAGTCATCGCATCTTTGACGATTTTCCATTTAAGGAACGTCTAAACGAAATATTATGAATCGTGGGATAGAATTACTTTTAGAGCAAATCTCGTAAAACGTTAGCAAACATCTTCAGTCATCTTTGACATAATTTTCATTGATTTGCACCAAATATCATGAGTTATTGGTTGTGAAAATATTACTGGAATGACCACCAACTTGTACAGTCATCGCAACTTTTGACACGCATTCCATTTAAGGAATGTCTACACCAAATATTATGTATCGCGAGCTAGAATTATTGTCAAAAGCAAATTTCGTAAAACACAAACAAACAACATGCTTAGTCATCGCATTTTAAGACAATTCGACAATTCCCTCATCGATTTGCACCAAATATTATGAATTGAAAGTTAAATATATTACCGGAAAGACCATGAAATATTTGGGTTGATACATGTACATTCAAATTGGACTCAACGCAACCAAACAGCATCTTCAGTCATCGCAGCTTGACAATTTGACAATTCTCGCATTGATTTATACCAAATATTTTGAATTATGAGTTGAGAGCGATTACCGGAAGGGGTCTTATTCTTACATTTTCATGGTTCGGGGCCAGTGCCATTATGACCTATATATTGCCAGAATTGTGCAATTTTGACTGGGGTCAATTTGACCAGGGCCATTTGACTGGATACCCTGTGCTCCCTATAGCAACTCTTTACCGCAATTTTTTTATTTATAAGATTAAAGGTGTGATTGTCACAATCATATGTTTTTCTCCAATAAATGATGAAGACAAATATTTGAAATTAATCTGCTCAAAAGCACAGGTCATAAACGAATAAAGATGAATAAATAAACGGGACACGGAATATATCGAATCTACTTTCCATTGAAGACGAATTCATTTCATACGAATCTATAGGAGACGTCAACTTAAACAGAATATTTAAAAATAAACATAGAAAAACAAACATTACGCAAAATTGATAAATCGTGGAATTGAAATACTTGAAACTTAATAGGTCACCATGTCTTAATCCATCAGTTTATTTTTGAAATGAATATGATTGATGTTGAAAAAAAAATATAATGCATCATTTGAAAATCCTGTTATCTATAATCAAAGAATGATTATGCCAATAATATTTTTTTTATTCATTTCATCTTTGGGTTTAACATCAATATTTGCTCATATATCATTGTATCTTATTCACATCAAGTCTCAAATATGTACACAAATTGTAAATAGCAATATTATAAATTTGGTTCATATTTTGTCATGACCCTATACTGATGTTGTGTCCCTATGTGATTTCTCCCCTAATCGTTGCACATGCTCTACTTAACACTTGTCCGTCTGTTTGTCGATTGTGATCATTCAATGGATGCCAATAACAAATTGCTCATCAATTAGTGGCAATGTCCTAATGGCTCTTAATACGATTGCAGTGTTTTGACTCTCAAGGTCGCGCTATTGTCTTGCACACGACGTTGTACGCTGTTGGATTCATCCAACTATACAAGACGTCGAAAATATGTTGTAATGGCGTGGCGTGTGGGCCTTAATGTACTGTTTATGGAGGACTTTTAAGGTACCTTCCCACTTGGCAAGACGTCGATAAACGTGACAAGGATGTAGCAATCTGACCCAGTGTGTAGGTTTTATGGACGTCCTTTTGTTTGCGGACGTCGGTACACCTTTATTTCAATGTAACGACTGAGTCGCATCTTAAAATGACATACACGTGACGTAATAGCCCTTACTTCCGATTGCGGTGGTTTTCACTGCTCAAGCCCGCTATATTGTCTTGTACGCGACGTAATACACTTTAGACTTTATATAGAGTCCACTTCCCTTTTGGGAAGATCTATCAGTACAATGTTACATTAGGACGGGACGTCAAAGTGCCTTTTATGCGGTCATAGCGATACGAAATGCAAAATTTAAAAATATAATTCAGGGGGTAAATGACTTTCGTTGGAGGATTATAGATTGCTCTCTAGAACAATATAATTAAATTAAACCAATTTAAGTGCAACACGTTTATTCTCCCGCTACCTCCCACATATCGGAAGTGAATTGATCAAATTGTCTCCCACCCATATTATATATTCGCAATATAAACCATATTCCGTGTGTTTTACTAATTGCTAATGCATTACAAATGCAAATATTACCTGTAGATCCCGATATATATCAAGTGATACTCAAGTCAATTAAACATCGTAACTTGAACTTTCGGGTGCGAAAAGGTACAATAACCCACTCGGCAAGATGTCACTAGTCGTTGAGAAAGTGTTATAATTTTGGACATATAATCATATTATGAACGTCTTAAGGAGTTCCATTTTCGTCACAGATATATAAAGGACATGATTGAATTCGGACGTAAAATGACTTTGATTCTACGTCAGGACGTATAAATTACTTTTATCCGACGTCAAGACGTAAAATAAATGTGATCCGACGTCAAGACGTAACGTCACATTAATTGGACTTCAGAACGTAAAAAGGTTTAAAGCCAACCTCAGGACTTTGATAAGACGTCAGGACGTAAAAGACGTCAGGACGTAAAATGACTTTAATCCGACGTCAGAAAGTAAAATGCCATTTTGACGCATCTCTCGACGTAATTTAAAGACAACCCCTGCCAAATAGGGAAGACGTGACAAAGCCATACAAAACGATACTGTTGAAATAGGGTCTGTTTAATATCATTGATACATATACATATACAAAGGCATCAAAGATCTATTTCGTCAATTAACATTGATTTTATAATTGGTTGCTAATTATAGCTTTTGCAAGGTTAATGGCATATGGTCTCGTCACACTGGGAGGTTCTTTTCAGAGCAAGATTATTTTACTGATATGTTCTTTTAAAACGTTTTATAAACGGATGCTTAAAACAACATTGGAATTAATTTTAAACAAGCGAAAACATGGAATGAGATATCATCATTTTTGAGCGAACACCGACGCGACATTGAGTAGATAATTCGAAAAATAGTCGCATCAGTTTCCTATTTTAAAGCATCATATAGTATTCAAATAATGACAATCCATTCAACAATCACTCTAAGAATTTTAAAGACGTCCAAAGGAGACCATAGGTTTGTATGACGTCGCAATGTTACCTTGCCCAGAGCGATGTTTGAGCCCCTCGTTTGACACTATACTGCGACTCATTACAAAGCCAAGTAACAAGAAAAATCGACGTCACAAACAAGCGAATCCGTCTTTAAACGAGAAACGGAAACAATTACTGTGAAATACATGTGACGCCGGGTAAAAATAGATATGGTGAGGTCCCGGCAACCAACACTCTGGTAGCCTTAATGCCGAGACAAAGCTCCTTTGAAAGATGGAGTGCAGATCCTTATGGCCTGGTCACACTGGGATCTTTGCTATATTTCTTTAACTTAACATTTTATAGGTGCCTTTTAAAGATATCTGTTGAAATTGCTTCAAAGTGAGGAAAATGCAAGAAATAAAAGGGGAAAAAGTTTGTCATTTTCCTAGGCTGAATATAAAGACAAACTCTTTGTTATCTTGATATTTTTAACCCATTTAAAATTCTAAATATTATTTCAAAATTTGTTCACAAGTTAAGCATTTGTGTTTAAGCGTGTGTCTTTGTGTTATTTCAAACATGGAAATCAGGTTCCGTGGGTCATACAACATTAAATATGGAAAAATGCTCTCTCCACTTTTGTATTCTTATGCATCTGCCTTTTTGCGCTCATGGTTGTTTTTGTGTGTGTGCGTTTTTCGCACGCAAGGTCTAAAATGAAGACGTACCACAAAGCAGTGAACTCTATCACAAAATATTTAAAAATCACAATTGATGAAAAGACGTTGTGCAAAATATGGTTTACCAAGTGGGGTTTAGCCAGGTGCTGTGATAGTCAAGGCTTCGCTACTGAGCTGGAAAATCGTCGCTGATTCAGGACATTTGAAGCTGTGTTTTGTTAAATGATTTTGTCAAAGAAATTGGATTATGTAGCGTAACAGTTTTTGCTATAAACCTGAACTATGTATTTCGAAATGGGCATACGTCTTCCTTGCTACCTTGAAATGATAGATTCACGATCGCCTCAAGTCAATTGGTTTTGGTCAAGACCAAAATAAAGTCTAAACTGGATGAAGTTGGCAATGTTTTTCAGACCTTGAGCCTACGTACGTTACGGGATTGACCATAACCCTTTCCTCTATGGTCCTGTATACACAGGCACATTGTTAACTCGTTTCAGCGTCTCATCTGCTGTATTCGAATGGGACCGAACGTATTCCATTTTTAAACGGGAGGAAGCGTCCAATAAATCACTAAAATGGTCCTCCATTGCATCGCCCCGAAATTGACTATTTTGGCCAAGGGGTACATCTGCTCTTTTTCTCAGGTGGTTTCCGAAAATGATTTTATGTTCCATGGTCCTTCATTTTGGGTCTACGCCCTAGTGAAGGACGGGTATGATGTTACGCTTTATACTGATGAAAGGTAGATAGTTTACTATATTCGTCACTCCTTATTTTCTCCTGTGTTTTAGCGGAACCCAATATATTCCATTTTTAAACGAAAAAGCGTCCAATCAATCACTAAAAATGACTATTTTGGCCACGAGGTACATCCGCTATTTTTCTCAGGGGGTTTGTAAAAATGGAACAAAAAAGTCATTTTCTGTTCTATGGTCCTTCTCTTTTGGAGTCTACGCTCGAATAAAGGAAGGTATAGTGTTAAGCGTTTTACTGATCTAGTTGAAATTTGAATCAAGTTATCGTGCAACGACCTGCCCACGTCGTTCAAAAAAGCCTTTTCAAATGATCAACTCACAAAAAAATCATTCATGTATAAAGCCACCACAGTTCAACATGGAGATGCACATATTCGGTGGAATTTTCACTAATATTTTATATACAACTAATACTAGTAATACCTGACAAAACTCTAACTATATTAGATTCAGTTTGACTGTATTTCACTTATTTAAGATAAACCTTGCCTGTTTAAACAAATCAGATCACTAAATATTGAATCTGCTTGTAACACCCAACCATCCGGAATAGGAATTCCCACTTGACTAGACTGTCTTGTTTTTTTTCCTCAGACGTTACACATTTTAGATGAGCAGCTCACTAGAAATTCAAAACCTATGTAACACCACCAAGGCCCAAATGGGAAGGCCCACTTGATTTGATTGTCTTGTTGACCCCTCGGGACAATTAGGTTACTCATTTCAATGGATGAAGAGTCATCGATCACTAAATATGGATTCCTCTCGTAACACCAAGCAGCCCAAAATGGGAAGGCCCACTTGATTCGATTGTCTTGTTGACCCCTCGGGACGATTAGGTTACTCATTTCAATGGATGAAGAGTCATCGATCACTAAACATGGATTCCTCTCGTTACACCAAACAGCCCCAAATGGGAAGGCCCACTTGATTCGATTGTCTTGTTGACCTCAAAGGACAATTAAGTTACTCATTTCAAATGATAAAGAGTCATCGATCACTAAAAATTGATTCCTCCCGTAACACCAGAACTTCCCAATTGTTGACCCCTCGGCAATGTTACACATTTCAGATGAACAGCTCACTAAACATTCAAATCCTACGTAACACCAGAACTTCCCAAATGGGAAGGCCCACTTGATTCGATTGTCTTGTTGACCCCTCGGGACACGGCCTTGGACGCTCGTTTAAAGATCATCCATTATGGAAGAAGCACCTCAGCCTCCCATATGTGTAAAGCCGTCTATGGATTTATTATATGACTATAGTGAATTGTATGTGAGTGTAAGGGCCTGGCCACACTGGAAGTTTTTTTTTTTTCCAGCTCCACCTCAACAAACCGTGCTTGACGATATATCCCTTATGCAACAACCCAAAACGCGACCTGTTTTTTTTTTTACGACAGCGAGTGTTAAGGTTAGCGTTTCCCATAAGGATGACATTGAAGCACAGTGGTTTTAGGGGAAAAAGGAGAAGAAAAAAAACGCTTCAAATATGGCCAGGCCCTAAGTGAGTGTAATGCAAGTGGTATCTGGTGGCCGAATGCATAGATTCTCCTCGGAGCGGTTTTCAGGAAAAATAGATCGGTTATTGTTGGAGTAACGTCGAATGGCGCAAAGTGATGTAAACAAATATGACCGATATATCACTTCCGGTTTTTGGATCATTGAATATCTTATTAAATTCTTCAATTGTTTTGTGTTTAATAAATACATTTAAAGAGCTTTGAAAAATATAAAGCCAACTGATACAGCAAATTCTGACTTATTTTAAATTATGGTTTTGAAGTATGTAGTATATATTTCCATAAAATAGGTCTATGGTTTTCATTAAGTTATCTAGCATATTCTCAATCTATTTAGCAGCTAGAATTTACAGACCACCACCCTTTAATTGCAAAGCGCAATTTGAACATTATTAACATGTATAGATTTATGATTGTAATACAAGTTGCCATTACCTTCAAAATTGAATTTAGGTCCATTTTTAATTAATGTCCACATATATTCATGTATCAAACAAATAAATATCCAACGATACAGCTTCTCAAAGCCACCAATTTAATAAGAACGATTTTCATTTAGTCTTGCTAATTAAGACGAAAATTTGTAAGCAATTTTGGTACATGATGCCCAGCGATAAGAAAACAATTTTCACTTGTAAAAGAATGCTATTGTAGTTTGATTGCGGGTAAAAATAACATCAAATTGTCCACTTTGCTGACCGTGATTTATTTCTAAAGGACCTTCAAATTGTATATGATGTGTTATAATGCAGCTTTAAATTAGGTTTATTGTATTTGAAGGGGATTTGTCAATGAAAGTGCATGCATTTCTTAGCATCATTTATATACATAGTTGGGATTAAGGCAGTCATTTTTCTATGTTACACACTGTACATTTTTTTGCGTAGAATTGCATATCATTCGTGGAACTTGCGACTGAAATTCGACAAAAAAGGAAGATCGTTATAAAATCAACGTTATTTATGACAGTTTCGCTGTATTTCACATTAATGTTCATTTTCACTATGCTTTGTATACTAGAGCAAAGCGGTTGTTAAAAAAAATGGAAATTTGGAAACCCCGAAAACAAATCAATCAAATGAATTTGATCGCACTTAGTTTTATTTAGATAAAAATAGTAATCGAAGGTAAAAACTGGGTAAACGCTTGGTTTACTTGTATACTTATTGCTGTCTGATTTTGGTATTTTTTTTAAAGACGTAGAAATCATATATGTTTATATTGTTTATCTAGAAATACATCGTTTTGCAATGTAGCAAAACGACAGGCCCACAACGTCGCTATCGAAAGTGACGTCGAAAGTACGTTCTCAATCGAACCCATATGAAAGTTTCCAATGCGTTTTTATCGTTGCGAACGTAGAAAGAATGTCGCTTCAATGTTCTTATTGAACCATACTATGACGTCTTTTCGACGTTGCACAACGATTCGCCACGCGGGGGGCAAGGTTGCGTAACAGTTACCACTTTTCGAACCTCAAACAATTTTCGCATCAAGATCGAATCCTTACGTAGGTAGCGTGAAATGTTTACGCAAAGCTAGATACAATTGTAATCAACAATTAGCTGTTAACTTCTAAACATCACGAACATGGGTATTTCGTATATAATCGGTGTTTTACGTAATTCGTTGCGCCACCATAAACAATTCCTTTTCCTTAATTGCTCTTTCTTCATATCTTTAATACATTAAGCGTTCAAACAGCATAAAGTAGATGTTGATGCTATTTTTATTTTTATCGAAGAGCGTTATTCATTGAATTCAAATTTCCGTACGACATTAAGTGTTTGAGGTTGTATTTCTTACATAATTTACATATATAAAAGTTTTGGGTAAAGAAACTAACACAATTGCCTTTAAATAACGTTGTCAGTTTACTCGAAGTCCCCACAGTAACGTTACTTTGTCCAAATGGGAAAAAGGGAACCCCAAACCATTGTATTAAGTAATTGCGTGTAAACTTCACCGAATGGACATCAATTGATATTAATTTGACAAGCGATTGAAGGGATGCTTGCAAGAACAGGCTCAGAGCAAAGCTGGTATTTGAAAGAGAAATAAAGATATTTTTCCGTCTTGAAAGTTCAAATTTATATCAGGATTGTCTAATATATATGTCAGGATTGTTTCATGTAAAGGAATGAATTTGGTTACCTGTTCATCAAAATAGCATTTATATGCCGCAATATATTCGATTCTTTGAATGCTAAAACAAATCAAGTATATTAAGCACATACTTGCACGTAACCCTTAAATCCTTTCAAAGCTATAGAAAAGCATTATCAGATTAGAAAGATGTCGAGTTCAAATAGATTGAAATACGCCACGAGCAACGCTTTTGAAAAGGAAAACCAACATAAACCCTGAAGCAGTTTTAGATATGGAGTATACACTGTTTTCTGGCGAACACACACACATTTTGCTATATCTTATAGATTACACATTTGTATATCTATGTATATGTCGCAGCGAAACTTTAATTTTCAGCGAAACTTTAATTTCTCTAGCGAAACATTAATTTTTCGGATTATGTAAATATTCTGTGTCGCAATGTTATTTAGTAAGCTTTCTATCACAGTTTATGTTATACATATGTATAGCAATATATTCATAGGTCACCTAACGAATTTATTAAAGGCTTTTTATGGAGTTCTACTCAGTGTAATTGAAATCAGTCAATTAATCCCCGAGTTCAGTTCATGACTCAACTCACAGATAATCCCCTCTGGTAGTGTGTTTTCTGTCACTAATACATGTGATTGGATCAAAAGATACATGAAACCTAATTATTCACGGTAAGTTATGACTGTTTAAGTATCTTTAATATACAATATTTTCCAACATCATCAGAGAAATTAATCTTTCGCTAGCGAAACAATAGGTTCGCGTAAATCAATGTTTCGCTGCCACATATATTTGTTTATATAAATAACTTACCATTTCCATTAGATTCGCCGTTTGTACGGTTCTGGCTTGCGTTGTAGTAGCCATGGTAACAAATCAATTGTGACTATTTAAGTTTTCTAATATAAAAAGCGAAGTATGTCACTTTAAAAGTGATTCAATTTCTTTTGAGTTTCAGGCTTAAACTGTTGTGTTAAAAATGACCCTTGCACAAAAAGCATCACCCAATTTATCCTAATTTAGTTATAATTTTATAAAATTGATACTTTTTGTGTATATCCAATAAATCCTTTTGTGATATTTCTTTTATCATAATTTTGATATCAGCTGATGTGCTATCCTAGATTTTCAATTTTTTTTTGTGTTATCTGGTAAACATATTTTGGTTGTTTTTAACACCATTTAACAAACTTCGAGCAACTGATTTGAGCATACTACATCAACGAATCATCATTTAAATGATTTGAACAATATCTTTAACAATACAACTTTATAAACAAACTACCATAAAATGTTTTTTTTTGAGCAAATTTCATTCCGTAAATACTTTGCCTCCTAAGATTCCTTGAGGCGACACTTAAGCGTCAAGCTTAGCGATGACACTCGAGCAATGCCAAAAACAGATGAATTGTTCCCAATTTCAAACTTCAAAGTTAAGCAGTTGTATCGTCGGTATTTATATGCTGTTATCCTTTCAATATCCGCTCGTTTAACAAATTAATCATGTAACACAAAATATAATGATTTCAAACAACAATTCTCATTGCATTTGTTCAAATTTCCATGCAATCTATAATCCTTCTGTAACATTAATGGTTGATTAACTTAACATGGATATAACATATACCTGTATATAAAACTCCCTTTTTATCGCATTAATCTATGAGTAAAAACACGGGATATTTTCGGTCCCGTAAACCAACACTCCTTGCGGCTGCTCGCTTCAAATCGACCTGTCGTTTCTATCTGAGAGCAAGAGCGAGAAAAAAAAGCTGTAAGCAATTGAAACTTGTGTATGATTATGCATAATTTAAACGCCTTTATTGGTGCAAAGTTTGCGCAATGCTGTTTTGTAGTTGATTGTTGTGTGGAGAGAAGCTTAATCTTAGAGGTGGCAAACTCGTTTAAGCGTTTTTTATCGTATTCACATTTTTTAAATAACTAATATGGTGAATTAAGCTAGCTTTTAGAAAATTAAATACTTTATCGTTGTGCAGCGATGTCTTAAATCATTACAGTTCATTTTACACTAACCTACGGCATCCCCAAACGTGCAAGTTTGATTTCAACTTTTTAAAGGGCTGTAGTCTAATGATAGAATAAAACCTTTTGTTTTGGAAATTCAAACAGGGAGTGGCATGGCTGCTCAGATTTGGAATGGAATTGTACATAAATTTATTTGTTGATGGGGTAATGATACCAGCATATATAAGACGGTGGAAATGTTCCGCATTAAAATGATTTAACAAATATGGACATAAAATGTTATAAATTCTAACTTATATTTGGTTTTGAATTAGTATTTTGTTGTTGTGCATTAAAGACTACTTGTTTTTGTATATATTTTAAATTAAACATTTACATTTTTTTTCTGTTTTTGAGAGTCTCAAATTTAAGGCTTTAGATTTAGATTCTACATTCCTATATCAAGCCTATATCGTTCAGATTTTCGCAACGTATCAACACATATGCATAACCTAAATGAACTATCCCTTAAGGAATCACCTAGCTGCACTTTCAACTACAAAATAACAAAAAGTTCATTTTAAAACGACATATTCTTATTGCACAATTTTCATTCCATAAATAGATACCATAATCCAATAGAACACTAGTTGCTGGTTTTCTACATTCGCGTTATTACATCCACATTTTTTTTCATATCCGCATTGTTTAAATAATTGATGTTACTAACCAAATAAGGGCCATGTTTAATTGCTATTGTCCCGTCATTTTAAGAAGCAATTTCTAAAAGCACCCAACTTATTTGCTCAAGTCTATATATCGATAGCTGCTGCTCTAGGGTGTTATTGGTAACATACACGAATCGACATGGAATGGAATTTTCTAACAATTCTTTTAGGCTCGATTTAGATGGGTCTACTCGCGACGGGACCTCTCTGTCCTGTTATGGGAAATCCAAAGCGCACCTAAACGCTCGTTGCATTAAAAAAAACTAAATTACTTGAATTTCCCTTAAGGTTTATATTGCAAACCACGGTTCGTTAGGAAAACGCATCCTATGTAGCTAGGCCCTTTTATATGAAACATGATTGTCCCCGTCCGGTTCACTTCTATCTGGATCTTCGCTTGTTGCAATATTTATTAATAACAAACCTAATTAAACCAATCATGCGCGAAAGCCTTTGTACCCTAGTACAGAATTCAAGATCAACGTTATTTCACACAGTTGATTTATGACTAAGTCATTAATATACTATTTGATGTGTTATTAAGTTTAGTAATATGATTTTAGTCAAATGCTTCCGGATGTTATGCTATTTATTTCGAAAACTGAAATATGTAACTTCTATATGAAAGTAACGGATTTTGTGACATCTTAACAATGGTCCTTGCAGAATAGGCTGCTTATTCTACAAATTCAAATATTTTTGTTTAACAACTTAGAATTGTGTTTTCCCTTTACATAATATCACATAATTTCCCTCACACATATCTTTGACAGACTGACGTAGCCAAAGCCAACATTCTGGATCCAGCATAGACGTTGGTGTGCAGTGTGCATTTTTCATTTCAAATTGTATATATTCTTGCACATTAAACGAAATGTTGTTTTTACTTCCGAGTTAGGCCGAGGTTACACAGAGCTAGCGGTTTTTCACGTCAGGGATTAGTCCTATATTTTGTCCTCTATAAGTCCTCTATTTTCTTTATAAAAACTCGTGTCAAACAAACCAGCAACTGTTTTTCACGCGAGCTTTTTTTATTCAAAAGTGGTTACACTGCGTTTTAGCACGGAAATCTTGCTATAACACAGAGAAAAAAGTCAGCGGGAAAAACTGCTAGCGGGTAAAAAAAGTGACTTTTTTAAACGCGAATTTTACAATAATGAACTTCATTTGAGTTTGTTTGACACCATGCATTTCACTAAACTCCTTTTGAAATACCGGAGAAAACCTCGATTTTTAAGCCTTTTCACTTCTTTTTGCGTCAGTGTAACCACTACAAAAGCTCACTTTTATAACTGCTAGCTTTTTAAAAAGTTCTGTGTAACCTCGGCCTTAGATAAATTCCTTAAAAGCCTACCTTATAAAGATCGAGGATGACAATCAGTTGCATAGGAAGGGTCACAGTACGTAATCGTGTCATAAAAGTAGAATTTAATGTTCATCAGAATTGGTTCAAATTGAAAAAAAAACAAGGAATGGGTAATATTAAATAAAGTTTGTTCTGGATTATTTATCATATTGCAATGTAATTATTACAGTAAAAATGTATGTACACAAATGATATATCCTTCTATTCCATCTTTACACTGCACCCAACACAAACATGTGCCATTAATTGATTGACAGGTTTTGTCACGCCGTATTAGGTAATGCGAGCCCATTTTGTCAGATTATCTCAAACGTTTGGGCTTTCCTTGGCTCGCACGATGTAGGGACTGACGCACCTAGGGGGATAAGGAGGGACCCGCGGGATTGTTGTTTTTTTTGTTGTTGTAAATTTTAGGGTCAAGGGTAGAAGAGGAAGAGGGGTTGTCGATACCATTTTGTCAGATAATCTCAAACGATTTTTGTTCTGCTCCTCACAGGAAATGGGGGCTGACGC